>OY987252.1:4801238-5068917 GCA_963920765.1 Ulota crispa
AGGAATCAAGTTGTTTTTGCTAAATTTTCAATTTCTACCTATCTTTCTTAATTGGTACTGTACATTTAAGGAGTTCTACCATTTTTGAGACATGTGGCTTGTACACCTCAAAATTGAAGAGCTACATTCATGAAGATAAAAAACACATAATATGAATTTGGCTATAAGTCCGTTACATCTACCCTTTAAGGAAAATGGATTGACACCTACTTAAAGGAATTCCATAAAGGCAAAGTAAAGTTCCATCCCATACATGGTTAATGCAGAACATGCTGTCCTTAACGCCATATTCATTAAATAGGGAAAAGCAAATTCCCAAGTTTTACTTCACCTTAACCACTTAACTTGGTCTCATGTGATTACCTTACACCTACTTCATTCCCAAAGTCAAGGTTCCTTTCCAAATTAACGAATATTGTGTTCCTTACTCCTCTCACTTCTCCGACTTCAAACTTCATAAATCATTGACTCAAATCCTCTTAATGTTCACTGTTTTGCATAAGCAACTATGTCAATGGATAGTACCTTGTCATTACACTCATTATAGCAGAGGCAAAGGTCAAAGAGCAACCACAAATGCTACTATTACAAAGCATGATTATGTAAGCTTTTTGAGATATAAGGCATCCACGTCAAACACAGTACATTTGTTCACTGCAATTCTAAGTTTGTAATTGTAAAGTTCTTATTAGACATACTTGTGGGCGTATATGGATTATTTGAGACCACACTTACTGGTATGGTAATTTAGAGAGAATGATACACAAACATGAAACCCCATAGTTACACTTTGTTATATCTTCCATTCAATTTATTTGTTTTTAGACTTTTTTTGTTATTTAATGATGTATCATGTTTTACTCTAGGTATAGTATCAGTATTATACTTAGGAGTGAGTAAATAAGAATTTCTGTTTTCCCCTAAACCATGAACTGAGCAGGCTAAATGAACTCTTATGAGAAATCATTACCACCAACTATAATGGCTGCAGAGAATATAGTAGTACAACTTACAGTGCCCATGCTGTTGTCCTACAATACATGCTTTCATTGTCTCACTCTAGTTTTGTATTATTGCTGTGTTACTCATTAGAATATGTTGACTGCAAAGCCACCTAAACATGTCACTTTGAACTAAGAGAAGATTAGAATTACCAAATACTTAGCAAAGACCTTGAAGCAATTTGTGTATTCACTGTTCTTCATCCAAATTATAGACTGAACTTCAACTTGACAATACTAACGCCACAAAATAGATTACTTTTTACACGTCGCTACTTCCTTATAGTAATTTGGTATCATAGAGATGTGGACAAGAAGATCCATTCTTCACTCAAACCCTTTCCATGTAATCAATTCTTCACTAACTTTGAAAATAGTTATATATTTTAAAATCCTATAAAGGGGGAAAATATGCATTAAATTTTGAAAAGTAGAGTATTCCAATTCCTTGCCTTTAATCCATGTCAAGTGCAATTTTGCTTTATCAAATATGCTATACTCATCAATTGTTAATCTTCCATCAACAATGTTTTTAGCTTTTAACCACCTTTTAGAGCTTGAAATTACCTCAACTCAAGCAAGCCTCTTATAGATAGAAAGAAGGTCACAATGCACTAAAATATGACATGAATCAAATTAGGAAAAGTGTGAATAAAAAATCATGTAGAAAAAGCTTCAAATTATGATTAAAATGATTTTAAAATCATTACAAGTCCATCATCAATCTAAAACCAATACATTCTCACCTCATTATTAGAGCTTTCAACATATGTAATTTTGAATTTTAGATTTAATGAAATATTCATTGTGTGAGAGGGACGTGATTGGGGAATGGATCTTTGTGTCTTCATCTCTAACATGCAAGTCATTTGGTTTGGCAATTCTATTTACATTAATTAATCTTCTTGTACTTCCAATACAACCGATTTTTCCACTGGCGTCATTGTTCCTCATACCTGACTCTTTGCATTCATCAAAGTCTGGCGTTTCAAACTCCATCATTTCCATTTCTGATTTACTTTGTAATAGTCTTGTAAGGCAGCAATTGGAATGCATCTATTACTTTAACAACAAGTGGTATTTATAATAGATTGAGACTGTAACAAAAACCTAAATATCACTAAATGTTTTTCCATTAGCAAAACATGAAATAGTTTAAAGCACTTATCGCCCAATATAGGAGCTTGAAGAAGATACTCACTCTCTTTATCCCAATACACTTCATACGGTCGTGTTGTGAATTTGGACGACCGCCAAATTGGAAGAATGACTCTCTCCAGGCTCCACGCCGCTAAACTATCAGCCTTGTTTGAGAAGGGAGGGGCCTTTTTGTTGTTGGTATCACCATTGAAAGCAGCTTTAGAGTTCTTCCAATGATGATTTTTAGGCAATCATCGTCGATTACCAAGAAAAGGCATCTTCCCGGCCTCTTTTGAATACTCAGCAAATGTCTCCTCTCCACATACCGGGCAACCTATGTACACTTTGCCCACTTGACCGGCAACTAGTGTATATGCAGGAAAGTTGTTAATTGTCCATATGAGCATACCCCATAATCGGAAATTTCAATTAGGCCCTTCTAGTTGCGACATATCCACGGCTGAAACTCCCAACCACAACCTCTTCAACTTGTGTATAAGAGGTTGCATGCAATTGTCGTTTGTATCATTGGTTGGTGAATGCGGACCGGGAATTATCATGCTCAATGAAAGAAAAAAGTTTTTTGTTACAAGATAAAGAGGGAGGTTATACATTACCATTAATACAAGCCATATTGAGTGCTTCAAAGACTGGAGACTGTATGGATTTACACCATGCAAAAATAGCCCCAATTGGCCATTCCTAGGGTTTCTACTAAAGCTGGGATATCTGTCATTTATATATTTCCACTACTCCTCGTCCACAATTGATCTCATTTTCCCATCCTGCAATTGATTGGAAGCATGCCATTGGAGATGTTTGGCAATCTCAAGACACCTATATAATCTTTATAGCCTCTTAGTAATGGGAAAATACCATAAAACTTGAACAAGAACAATACTAGATCCTTCAATGTACTTGGACTTAGAGCAACTTGGACACTCCACCAACCTAGCATTCTCCTTCCAATGTAAGGTCTTCCCGCAACTACAACAATGTATGTTTTTATGTGCAAATCCCAATTTCATTAGAATTTCTTTCATTTCATAGGAATCTTTAGGACACCGATTCATAGAAGGCAACACATTTTATTTCAAAAATGTGAGGAATTCATCAATGCATGGACAACTCATTAAATGAAGTGTGCACATGGACATGAAGATCACGCTAATTTGCAGGCAACTTGTAATTGATCCAAGAAACAATGGAATTGTTGATTCTTGCAAAAGTGATTCTAGGTGGTCCACTTCATCAGGTTTTTCATCTGAAGACACTGACATGCCATCAAAATCCCCAGCATGGTCACCATCATCTCTGTTTTGACTATGAATCTTGTCTGCCCTTGAAAAGTAATCCTCCACCATCCTCTCAAAGTCCACATTTGTGTTTGGATGGTCATTTTCTAAAGTTTGAGGGAAACCTCCATGTGAGAGGACATCATCTTTAGGTAAATCAAAATGCTTGTTGTTGTGATACAGTGGAATGTCAATACCAACCTTTGCACCATAGCTCCTGGGTTGGACAAAATGGTTGCCATCCTAAAACATTTTATATAGGAAATCAATTATTAGAAAATGATATTGATAACAAGGATTAGTATTGGAAGTCCTACGTTGTGAATCTTGTGATAGAGGAAATGCATACGACATTGTAGAACACAGCATATTCAAAGACCTGAAAATGTGAATTTCACCTACACTTCCACTCTGATAACAAAATAATAATACCATATGACAGCGCAATTGTTCAAAACTTCATCAATTCAATTATACCACATATAGCAAATGTGTCAAGTTATTAGCAAAGTTGATGTCATTAGTAAATGTAACATTAATTCTCAGTTGTTGAAAGAGTTTGAACCTACTATGATCAAAACTTAATAGGTGACAAGTAAAGGCAAAGAGATTCATGAATATGGGATAGAAAAACACATATTGATCATGTACAACAAAAGTCTTATGTACCTGTAACTTCTACAACAATGAATCATGTACCAGACAATGTAAATCTTCTTCTGTCATAAAGACATATTACAATTGATGTGCAAGAAAAAAGCATAAAGCACTGTGTAGGTCTTTATGAAGATTGAAATACACGGTACTCTATGCTCATGTTGTAATTATGCCTATTACTGTTGACCAATGCTTGCACAATTTTATGAATTGTTTTTTGTTTTTTATTGCAAAGTGCTGAAGGCACAAATGATTGAAGATTTCCTAAATGCATTCATATGATAAAACAATTCTTAATTAAATACATTATGACAACAGACGGGTTTAGAAATACAAAACATCTGCATCCAAACCTAACCCAAATAAACGTAAACAAAATTTCTTGAGAACACATAGTAAAGGTTGCTTCAAAATTCTTACAAGGAGAGGATTTAGTAATGTGATTTCTCAACCATGTAGTTCAAGATGGCGTTGAACGTTTGTGACGATTTGGTTTTCAATCCATGGCAAACTTTACATATATGCACATGGGTATTGTTCAATGCCATGTTCAGCGATAAATGCACGCTCTACGTGGTAAGCCTTGTCAGTTTTGTCGTCATAGGTATTTTCTCTTGCAAGTAAAGGAGTAAGTTAAAATCTCCATCACATTGCAATGCGGGTTTCCAATGATAGGGGGTACATTGTCAAGGTCAGAGCTTTTGAATACTTGGAGCCTCATTGTCAAGAATCACTAAATCAATACAAAATAAATGACGGCAAATTAACCAAGCAAAAATGGCATTGGACTACAATACATAATGATCTTTCGATTCTCTTCATCTCTTCCTAATTGTCATCAACCTCTTCCATATGCAAAAAGACTTCTCTTGCCATGGAACTAGATTGGAACAACCTCCTTCAAGCAAAAATGAGGAGATTGAAAGACAAGGAAGACAGAGATTTTGAAATACAAAAATGTCAAAAATTATAATCTACGGTCTTGTAATACAAACCTCTGGAACACATTCAAGGAGGACAATGTTGTGGGAACCAGACAAACCGGTGTTTCCCTATCCTTAGAAACAAGCATTCAAAGCAAGAGCTCATCTTTGTCTTTGCTCATAATTTTGTAGTATACAGTACCAAGTAAAAGAAAGATAGGTAGAAATTGTATCATGTAGGAGAACTAGATACTCTTTGTTCAATTTCAAAACACAATTGTAGATGCAATAATGACTCAAATTTCAAGTTGTAATGTGCATTAAGTAGTTAATGCATTCTAGTTTTAGGAAATATCATAACAATAATTTAGAACTTGGACCAATTTATTGCATTTTGAAATTTCAGGATCCAAGTCGTTTTTGCTAAATTTTCAATTTCTACCTATCTTTCTTGATTGGTACTATACAATAGAAAGAGCCTACTGAAGAATGACGCACATTACTTGTCCGCCACAACCATAGAACTATGAAGGAAGAACTGCACGCTTGATTGTGTTAAACACCTTCGAACACCTCCCTCTCAAAATCAATGAGAAAACTATACCTACTAGGGATGGATTCTTTGCACCTTCAGCTTAGGTTAAGAAAATATCATTTCAGGAAGATATGTGGACTTCTACACTCAAATGACCTAACCATTGTAATCCCCTATTGCAATTTTGTACCTGAATATATAATGACATTAGTACTTAGTGCTGGTAACTGTTGTCAGGACTCAAATGTACACTAGTAGAAAACCGCATTGAAACCCACTAAATATGTCCAATTGTTTTTGTTGAGTTCATTGTTTCCAATGCAAAATTCAGCAGCACAACGCAAAATTTTGCAAAGTTTCAACGCAAAAAATCATTCCAACTCAAAAATTAGCGTTGGAAACAAGGAACTCAACAAAAATAACTGGACATAATTTAGTGGGTTTCAACGCAATTTTCTACTAGTGGTAGGAAGTGACATTTTGCATTAGGAAATCTAAAAGCATTCATAATATTGCCACGACAAAGTGTGATTGTCATAGGCACGTCAAACTTATTTTTGAATACTTATGTGTTGTGTGTTTATGACGTTCTTTATGACAAAGTTCTTTGCTATGAAACCAACAATGAAGTTGTGAATGTAGAGTGTACTTGATCTTTAGGATTGTCCTTTTTAACGATTCATTGCAATGATAAGGACTTTTGTTGGAGATGTTTGTTGCAACATCGATTCTTTACGCCGCAGAATTTTGATGCAACAGGCTAACCTCACGTTCTACAAACCTTGAAGATGCAAATAACAACAACAAGGTTGTATAAAGAGCTTCATATTCAAAGAGTAGTCAGAAACACAGCCTCTAAGAGAAAGGGTCAACAGTGGAAGAGAACAGAGTTCTCCCAAAAAAATTGTGAGTTCTAGAGCTAAACTGACGTTGACTTTCTATTTGGTTAAATTACTTTGAAAGTTTTGTTGTTGTTATTAGTGTTCATTGCGGCATGGAGGGCCATAGAGTTGACAAAAAAATTGCCCTCCCTGGCGGAGATTTTGTCACCGCACCAATGGAAAGGAAGTGGACTAGCACTTTTACATGGCAAGTTTTTATTTTATATGATAGTTAGTATCTCCTTTTGACATGTGTACCACACCATGCTCACATTCCAAATTGCGTGGTTTTTATATGCAATACTTAGTTTTTTTTAACCTACCTTTGTAGTTTGCGTTGATGAGCAATACTCAGAAATTTCTTACATTAGAAATCCATGCACTCTAGTCCCAGTGCTTTCCATGCATGATGAGGCATGAGAAAAGATGAATGTGGCTGAAGACCCACACTTTCTATTTGTGACGTTCAAGATAGCATTGCAAGCTATTTTTAGGAACTATTTTCTTGCTGGCGGCCGCGTTGTGCTTGTTTCAAATTAATACCAACTGCGGCCGTGTAGTACTAGACCCATTGCGTGCCTAGGATTGCGTCCTTGTTGTTATTGGTAATGCAAAAGTCCTTAGTTTTCCCAAAGAGTTAGAGCATGTCCAGTTTGGATTTTAGAACATTGTTGAGCTTCTTTTGATCTGCCAAGTATGGACCTCACAATGCACATGCAGTTCCAGTTGTGTAGACCGCTGAAGTTGTAGAGGAATTGAGGTCTCTATGAAGACAATGTAGGGGAATAAGTGCAAGGTCGGTTTCATCCTTCAATTCACATGCAAGGTTAGTCAAGCGACCAGAGACACACTTGTTGAAGGAGAAAATGTCATGCACTAATTGTTTCACGGAGGATCCAAAAGGCCTAGATCACAGTGGGACGGTTGGTTTAAAAGAGGACCCATGTACTTCTAGGGATGAATACAAATGTCACATGTATCACAAAACGAACTTGTCCTAGTCCGCTAAAACTCCATATTCACTAAAATGGGAGTTTTCCAGTGAAATGAGAGTTCTTTGAAGCACTGCACATCATTAATTCATAATAATAAGGGGGGTGAAACCTAAGAGAATCACCGCAAATAGAAGGAAGTAGTTATAAATTCATTACATTCTAAAGAACATGCCATCTTCCAAGAGAAAATCTTATCAATACCAAACAACATGTGAGTAAACACAAAGAAAGTAATGCTTGAAATAAACTTTGGAGGATAATTAGAAAATGCTGAAAAAACTCTAAAAAGAGTATGTTATTACAAAATGGGTACTAAAATACATGCATGAAAAGATTGAGCTGTACACATTACTACAAACTTTACACAACTATGCTTTTTGATTGAGAGAGATATTAATTGATCTCTTGATCCTATACCTACAAATGTGACCTACTCTTCAACTTCTCTAATGCCCTAAATATTTCAGGTCCATGACTATATCCAAAATTATTCCCTTTGGAAAGTTGATTTTGTTGTAAGATTTGCATTGTCAAGGACTTCTCTTCCCAAGCGTTTCAAGAACGTTTGCCAATAGGTGGATGATAACTGTTATGAGTCATGCACTGGCATTTTCTAGCAGCTCTTAACCAAGATCATGGCAAAAGAGGCAATTTAACCCTTGACAATGTGGGCTGTCCTTCATTGATGTTGACAACCTTTAGCAACATCTTTGTGCACTATACAAACAAACAAAATTAAGAATGTGCAATCCAGGAACAACAAACAAAAACATATGGTAGTTGAAATTAAAAATCTGAAAGCACCCAAACTTGAGCAGAGGCAACAAATATAGGATTATCTTTGCCATAGACTATTCAATGAGGCATAGAATTCCTCCCAACCGGACTTTGAGGTGGACACAATCAATTTTGTGCCCTGAGTGGCGATGGTGAGTACACAAGAAGAGGACGTTTCCCACCATTTGCTAGACTGTCAACAACACCTTCATCCACATCCATCATGGAAAAATCCATTGGTGATTGCGCAGTGGCTGCAAAGAACATGACAAGGCCAAGACCCTGCTGCAAAATAACAAAATGATCATAGTCTAGGACTAAACCAAGAAATGCAATATACAAATTATCATAAATGATTTAAAGATATGAAGATTCACACTAATCCTTTGATTACACATGAAATGCTAGAATGGAATAGTAGTATATGTAAAATGCAACAACTAACAAGATAAATGTACATGACACTTACAGTGCGACGGAAGGTACAAAATTATAACGGAGAATTGACACTAGTTTTTACTCAAATTTTTGCAATCAAAGAAGATATTATATATGCCTACTATGACATATGGGAAATTGTTGTAGTTGGACATTCAAGATTGCAATTAGACAATGAATGACCTATATCATCCAAACTCCTAACACCAGCAGATTGTCTCTTCCAGCCCATTCAAGGCAACGAATCTAAGGCAAGAGATCATCAATCAAGAACCTATTGTGCAAGCCATTACCTTTAGAAGACCACCTCTTTGGCAAGACCATATTCTCTTGTGAATTAAATAAATACTGGAAATGAGAGTCATCAATAAAGATTGTGTTCTCTTGAGAGAATTTTGAGTGTGTTTGCCCAAACAACTTAGCTAGCTCCTTGAAGAACACGTGTTTCCTATTTCTTGGAGTCTTGTTCAAAAAATGATCCCTCCCCAATGCAAGAAGTGGTAACCGTTTGCAGCAATCTTGATTAATTATTTTAACGGGAGGAGGCAGGCCTTTGACCATGCGTTTGCAAATGGTCTTGATAGTGTCAAGTAGGAAAGTGGACCAAACAAACACATAGGATATGGTTAATAATTCCTTTAAGAATTCGTTGCAATGTGGACAAAAAACTATATCTCTATAGGCAACACTGTTTTCCTCTCAACTGGGACGACTATAATATGTCTCACTATGCTTGTTTTCCATCAAGAGATATCTCCAATTTTCAACTGTACACATGATCCCATTGAGATCAAGTATCACATTAAGCCATCTCGGTCTCATTATGGACCTATTTGTTGCTGGTACTAGATCACCGAGTGGAACGCGTGCATTCCATCTAAGATCCTATTCACGGGTTTAGCATAATGTTTAGACAAACATTAAACTCATACTTGCCAAAATATTGTCAACCACAATCAAGCAGTATTGTACACGCATCATGAAATATTGAGCAGAGTCCATGAATGTCAAAGAACTTGAAACAAAGAATATAGTTTAACAGGAGTGTAGTATTCGTACCTAATTTGAAGGTCCTTCATTCAAAAGAAGAGTGTATTGGGTGTTGTTTTCTTCAATAGGTGTTGTTGATTTGTTTGCCACTTTTGCGTCTGAAATTCTCTCATCCATTTTAACCTTTAAGTCCTTTGCACTAATGTTACGCACAAGAGCTCTACTGGAACTCCAACATTCATCTGAGCTAAGTTCTATGGTGTCAGAGGGTTTGAGAGGTGCTTGATCCAGTGGGGGAGTTGGAGCAGAGTGTTCCAGGGGTTGCCTTGTGTGGAACAAGACCCGTGATAGAACTGAACCTCATCCATGGGAGTATCTAGAATTTGATATACAACATCAAACAACCCTGCCGATATGGACATATCAAGCGACAAGATACTTGTGAGAAGTTTTCTTTTATTAAATTGCCTCAAGGGGAAGGTCAAACATAAGCAAACCCATTCAGTGTACCTTCCTAAATCATTCCACTAAACTGCAATGATACCAAGCAGAATTGAACAAAAAACAATTTAACTCAAGTCAAGTTAAAACAAAAAACAGAGAGTCACTGGAATCAACCTGGAGGAGTAGCAGTCACAGGGCCCAGTGACTGCTCTGCGTGTTTGTCTGTTTCTGTCTGTGGCATTTTGTTAGTGGTAACCTTAGAGACCATTGAATACAAGTCCTCCAACGGTGTGTCAAGCGATGGAGCTGGATCCAAGATATCAGAGGTGACCGTCATTGCTAGATCTGCAACAGCTAGTACATGCTCATTATGAGAATGAGATGTCAAGGACGGCGGAGACGGCTTTGGCAGAGGGGTATTTTGAGACTATGACTGCATTTGTGAGGGTGACGGATCCGTGCAGGCATTGTCAATTGATCTGTAGGGAGTGTTGGCGATTTGGAGAGGCTTTGGGTTGCTTGGAGGTAGTGAGATATGAAGTGGCTACCCAGACATGATAGTCGTGACAATTTTCTCAATAATCGCCAGAATATTCTCCATGAGGGTCTTCGCCATGTCCTTCTGAAAGTTCATGTTGTCCTTGCAAATTTGCTTGTTCTCCTTTTTTGTATCCTCCCTATTCTGAACCAAGACCTCTTGCACAGCTTCCATAATTGACTTCCGCTTATCTAATCCCATCAGAGACACATCTTGCTTCCTCTTGCTTTGTCGAGGCGGTGGAATTGGGGGGTTTTGTTGGTCATCCAAAGAACTTGAGGAATCATTAGAAGCTGATGTTGCAGCAGAGGCCTGAGGTGTTGACAGATGTTGTTCAGATTGATCCTGGGAGATGTCTTTCCAATGATTCTGGTAATCGGAGTCGAGGTTGGTAGGGTTGTCTCCTCCCATCCCTTCTTTGCCCTCGTTTGCCAATTTCTCCCCCCCCCCTTGTCATTGCTTGTAGGCGCCAACGACGACAAAGCTCGTGCCTCCTTATTCTTCCCAAATTTGCTGTGGTCCAAGACATACCTTGATTCTAGGAAATTGTCCTTGTCTATATTCTTAGACATGACTGCAATATCTTGGAACCTGTCTTGGTAATTGCTGTCCTCAACAACAAAATTCTGCAATGAAAGCATTTGCGAGGAAGACACCAACCACTTAGTAAGCTTTTGTAGTTTTAACTCAAGTTGAGTTAAACCGTCCTTTCATGTCTAGTACTATGCGAACAACAGCAATATTAACATTAGACAAAATAATACGAACACATTTTATAATACAAAACTAGGAGCCAAAATGTAACTCAAGTTGAGCTAAACCAACTTTGCAGGTCTAGTCCTATATTTATAGCAACTTAATTATCACTAGACATTTTACAAGGATTTGTAATTTAGTACAAAATAAGGAGCCAGAATTTTACTCAAATTGAGTTAAAAGCTACTTACCCACTTGGCCGATATGATTTTGCCTCCATCAAATATGGAGACGATTGAATTCCTTGGAGTGCATAGCATGCCCAAAACCTTCAGATAGAATTCCATTCTCAATTTGGTGTTGTATATCTGATAGAGGAGCTTGTTATAATTCCCAGACTTGTTATACCGGTCAATATCTGGAGCATGGAACTCTACAGGTATTTGCCCTGATTTCACTCCAAAGTTCCTCTTGATAAGGAACATCCATTGCAAATGAGCCTTTGCCTTTGCAATTCTCTCATATAGATCCTCCAATTGCTCGTTGGAAGAGGGATGATAGCTTGCACTATGTAGAATGTACACATCTCCCAAGGGCTTGGTTCAAATGTACAAACGCAAGAGTGACTCTATATCCAGGTCTCTAGAAATCCATAGCTACACTCTTGGATCTATTAGCTGAGGTTCATCCTGGTTGCTCAGCTCATCTAGGAATTCAATGAAGTATAGAGTCATGGATACCCCCTTGCAAATGACTCTTGGGATATTGCGGAAGTCGATGAGCGCAAAACTCCGTTTCAAATCCTGCAGCTTGTTGCTCACTGACGTCGACCAATTCCCAAGATTGCCACTTTCCATATTGTAGGATCTTAAGAAGGTTGTCGCCTCTGACTTCTAGAACCTACCCTTGCTCTTGAGGAAAACCTTGAAGAACTCCTTAGCGTACGGAGACAAGTTGTGAATTGACTTGTTTCGGTTGCAGGTTTCCTTGACTTTGGTGAAGAAGTCCTCCCCCGGTCCCGTCACCAACAATGCTAAGGTGTTAGCGGGGAACAATGAGCATTGAGCATTGAGCAGTGAGCAACTGGATTTGAGCAGTGAAAATTCACTTTTTACTAAAAAATATATTTTTTAAAACAATAAATAGTGAGGTTAAGCCAAAAAATAGTAATGAAAAAACTAATAAAATTGACAAACTACTAATTAAACTTGGAAGAAAAGAGCTTTTATAAATTCATTTAATGTCCTGATAATGTTTACAAAGGCAAAAATGGTAAAGATTCTATTTTACGCACATGAAGAGAATTTTGAATTGGATGAAAAATGAATTTTAGTCATCCATGATAAAAAACATTCATTCAATCATTCATCCAAGTATCATCTAGCGAATGAGATTATGACATGGATTTTGGATACATAATGGTTTTCTTTTTGCTTTTTTCTTTTCTTTTTTTTTTGCTAAATTTTTTTTTTTTGTTTTTTTTATGGATTTTGTTTTTGTGTTTAAGGACCCTCCTCAAAACTTGGAGGCCCACTTTTGGTGGTTTTGGATTTTGTAAAAGCCTCCTCAGATTTTGAGGAGTACTTCTAAACATAAATTTTTTTATTTTTTTATTTTTTTGGATTTTGTTTTTGTGCATTAGGACCCTCTTCAAAACCCAAGAGTTCTATTTTTGCACAACATGAATTTTGTAATGGAGTCATAGAATTTGTTAAAATTGCACAATTCATGAAACGTCAACAAAATCTAGAATATTTAATAAGTAACTCAATCATTATTGCTAGAAATAAGCTACAATGACCTTTTTAGAAAGAAACCTGTCAAATTTATCTAATCCTTGCCTTGTAAATGCAATCATTACAATAAATTGTTCAAATTTTAGAAATTCTATGACTCCTTCACAAAATTTGTAATGTGCACAAATGCGCCTTCAAGTTTTAAGGAAGGTCCTAAAGCACAAAAAAGAAATCCAAAAAAATTAAAAAAACTAAAAAACCTATTTTTAAAAGTGCTCCTCGGATTTTGAAGAGACTTTTACAAAATCCAAAACCACCAAAAGTGGGCCTCCAAGTTTTGATGAGGGTTTTGAAACACAAAAAAAAATCCAAAAAAATAAACAAAAATAACCTATTTTTAGAAGTTCTTCTCGGATTCTAAGGAGGCTTTTACAAAATCTAAAACCACCATAAGTGGGCCTCCAGGGTTTTGAGAAGGGTCCTAAAACACACAAACAAATTCCGTTGCCTTGATTTGTCTTTGTAATATATCTTTTTAAACAAGTTTACATCATATTTGTTATCTTCTTTTCATTTACATTCATCCATTTCAATTTTCATTCATTCAATATATTTTTTCATTTATTTATTTCAGTGGATGAATTTCAATCATCATCTTTTTTATTTATTTATATAGTGATCACTTTTGTCTACTTACAATCATGTGCAACTCCCTAAAATATGATTTCCAATTTTCAAATTTTCATGAAAAAATCTGTCCATTGCTCAACGCTCACTGCTCAACGCTCAACGCTCATTGCTCCCTACTTACAAATTAGAAACCATGTCCTATCACAAGGGTGGTCATTGTAGCTAGAGTAACGTTGTAGTTCTTCTTGAATGCCTTCCAAGCGTCCACCCTCAATACAGCGTCTAGAGTGAACAAGCGCAGTTCATTGTCAAGGTTGTGGAGCTGCCACCGCACCACCAGGTTCCTCTTACACCTCTCAAGCCAATCTTTGGCTATGTAATAGTCTACTATACACCTTGATGGTTTCTTCATTACCACCTGTCACAATCTGAAAAGTGAACTTTAGGGTTTATAACAATAAATCCGGATATACCATTCATCTTTGAGCAAATTTTTTGCTTGCATATAGTAAAGGGGAATGGTTTAGCAAAATTATGGATTAAAGAATTTTACAATTCCTTATGTATTTAAAACAACTGACGAGGAAATAAAAGTCTCCTTTCAAACCGGGAATAGTTCCTTCAAAACCGGAATCAGTTACCCAAAAGTATAAACTAGACCATTATAAAGACTTGGTGGGGAGGAAATCGGAACCGGTATACGGGCAGCCTAGTACCCAATGGTCAGTAACGGCAAGATTAGTGAGCGTTGGCTACGATTTCCAATAATCATGATTGTTGGAATGGTTGCATTGGTCTAATTAGGAAATTTTGTCTATGAGTGTGCAAGAGAAGAAGATGAGTTCATCTTCTATTCCTCCTTCATTCTACCTTTGGATTATTCTTTTGTTGTTCTTGTTTTGAGTGACAAGTGTTGAAGGCTGTGAATATTAGCCCTACTATTTGGAGTGATTTCAGTTTAAGGTTTTCTTCATCAACTCCTGGAACCATGGGCAAGACAGAGCAAGGACGCACTGATCGCACTTAGGTCTATAGTTCCAAGAGTGCCTGCAAATCTTGCCAAGAGAAAAATGTTAGAGGAGGATTTGCGGTGAATGGGGTGTCACAGATTGCTTAGTGTACCCTGGAATTTGAAGGATGAAGAGATGATCTAAGAGTTGCTGGGAGAGCCAGCAAGTCAATGGGATCACACCAAATGGGGTCGTCCAAATACTTGATCTAAGGAGGTTTGGTGTAGTGTATATTCTTTTGCAAGTGCCAAAGAGGGAGTGTGTTCCCGGAGTGAGAAGTATTGTGAGGGGAAGTTTGCTATACAGCCTCACCCAAATAATGGGCACTTAATCACTGAGTGTAAGAATTTCCAAAATAAGAGAGTACTGGAATTCCTGGTCCCCATCCTGCTCCCAAAGAGACCTACCACTCTCAACATTACATTCGCCAACACCATCTTTGGTGCACTATCCGGGGAGAGAGCAGCAAATTAGGGGATAGTGATCTGGGATTTAGTGCTCCATTTAACCAAGGCTCTTGGAAACACCAAAGCGTTGGGGATTAGCCCTTTTCTTTTTCATTTGTACAAGTCTCTAGAATTGTTGAAGGAAAAGGAGAGTAGAGCATATGAGTCTGCCGAGGTGATGTTATGGTTTGACCTCTCCCCGGATTCGGAACCAGAAGTAAAATCGAAGGAAGAGAGGGAGGTAACCCCAAAACCGGAGAGGAAGAGAAGAGCCTGAGGGATAGGTAAGGAGCCAGCTAAAGCAGTAGAAGCACTAGAGAAATCTGCCAGGAAGTGTCCTTTGAATTCTCGGGAGAACCACCCTTTCTCTAATGTTATTAGCCAGTTGGAGGGGATCCGAGAGATAGTTATCTCTGATAGAGAATGTCTTTATAAATTAATGCTGCCGATGGACGTCACCAATCAATTTGAGATATTTGAGAAGATAAAGAAGCTCCTTCAGCTCAAGAGGTCTAGTGAGTTGGAGGTGCAAAATTTCTCCGGTCAGGTGACCGCTCTCAAGACGCAGATACAATAGG
Organism: Ulota crispa; assembly: GCA_963920765.1. Lineage (NCBI taxonomy): Eukaryota > Viridiplantae > Streptophyta > Bryopsida > Orthotrichales > Orthotrichaceae > Ulota > Ulota crispa. Next base: position 4,816,949 of record OY987252.1, read on the forward strand.
ATGCGGAGGCAGACAAATTAGCCCAACAGGCCTACCAGGACATGGCTCGGCTCCGGAGTTTTGTTGTTGTTTTGGGAGACATGGTGAACAAGGCTAAATTGTTCAACGCCAAGGTTTTGAAGTTGGGGCCAGCTATGGATTTCAAGCTGGTGGGTGTTCTGGTGGAATATGCAGGAAAGATGGAGGTAGTGCTGCAGGAGATGCGGACAATCTTGCATGGTCAAAGCAAGAAACCAGAAGAAGGAGGAGGATCTAGAAAGGAGAGGGAAACCACTCATCCTCAGAAGACTCCACCCCTGCAGTTGCCTTGTCCTACCATGCAGGAGGGACAAGAAGAAGTGAGAACACCCCGCTTTGCTAAATTGTCCAGTAAGGTTGACTTTGGGTCTAGAGAAGGATCTACGCCCAAATCACATACTCGGAGTTAGACCCAGGTAATACTCAATAGTGGGGGTGTAATCAGGGTACCGAGCCTTGTGAAGAGGAAGATGACCGCTAAACTCGTGCAAGAATCGATATCCCTTGTCAAGATTGATCTTGATGATGAACCCTCTACATCAAGCTCAGACAGCAAGGAGAGTTTAGATGACTCAAAGGAGTCATCCTGAGATTCAAATCTGGAAGCAATGGTTATGTTGCGTGTGAAGCAGGAGAATCCCAGTTTGAAGTCAAAGAAGGGGAAGGCAACGCGTGGCACTTGACCTCTAGCTATGCAAAGGCAACTCCCACACAAGAGCATTGCCAAACCCGCAGCTTCTTTTTCAAAGAAGATGAAGAAGGGCAACTAGATACCTCCTAGCAATATGAGTAGTAGGTAATTTGAAATAAAGGGCGGTTGTTACAAGAAGGTGAATGTAGGTTACTTCTTGTCTAGAGATGCTTGGACTCACAGATTTCAGATTTTATGATCTGAGATCCAATATTAGGGGAACTTTGCGGTGGGATTGTAGACCCACATTTTGTAAATCAGAGAATGAAACCTGTCATTCTTTGATCGGTGACTTTCTTTCAAGGAACTTTCAATTTTCCTGATGATTAGTTTTTAGAGGCGACTGTCATAATGTTGTCTCGGGCAATTTTATAGATTTGATTTTCTTAATACAAAGCAAAGTTCCGGATTTCCACTTTAGAGCTCTAAGTTGATTCCTTGGTGTGATGTTGGTATTCCGGCACTGCTAGAACCATTGTTTAGTGTGGGTAGGCGGACGTAGAGTGTGAAGGATGCAAGGATAGCCCCCAGATCTTGTCTGGTCCGATTTTTGGAGTGTTATTGAGGTGGTTGGAAAATTGTGTGTATTGGAGGGTAACTTTTGTTCAGGTTTACAATCCGGATACTTTTGTGTGGAATAGCCACCCTTAAACTAGGTGCAATTCGGATAGCAATCTGGGTGTATGCTAGTCAATGGCTGAAGGGATTCTACTACAACTAGGAGTGGTTGTGAGCAAAGGGATAGAGGTCCACTAGTTATCCGGTTACCATTTCAGAGAAGGGAACTAGCTCTAGGGCAAGTTTGTCATTGTAGTAAGTTAGGGTTGTAGGGGTTTCTTGCGTGACCGGTTAGTTTGGGTTAAGTTCCGAATTAGATGTGATGGAATACTTGCATCTTGTTGTCTTGGTATTTCTTTGTCATTGTTTTGTTTAATGATTCATCATGCACTTTAAACTCTTGAAGGGTAGGATTTCATGCTGCCTTCTTTAAGCTCAAATAGTGGAACCCTCTGATATAGAGGCTAAACTTCTATTGTTCGTAATCAGCGTTAGAACTAGATCCGGAAGAGGAACAGGATTCAAGGTATTCCTTCTGAGATTCTAGTTATTCTTTGTGTGTGTATCTCTTGGTGTGTGCTTGCGAATTCTAAATAGGGTTTCTACATCCTGTTCTGGGCATCTTTAGGATCTACAAACTAAATCCCTATGGAATGATAAACAAGTCATCTTCTTGGTGTTTTAAGTCATTTTAATGCCAACAAGAGAATAAGTACTTTCTTGTGCTACGACGCCACCTTCGAATGGAGATGCTTGCATCTTGAAGTGCGATTCAACAGGTGCATGGCAAGCCTTTGTAGATCGTCCATTGAGACATTGGCCATTGCCTTGAAAAACTCGCGGGTTATTACGCCATCTTTTTCTGCATTCCAATTTTTGCCAACGTTGAATTTCAAGCAGGTATCGGGGTTGATAAGCTCCCCCGAGCTGGTGCTAAAAATGATGTCTTTCCATAACTCATATATTTGCTGAGGTGCGGTTATAATCTTGATTTTGTTGTAGATGTTGACGTCCTTCTTCTTCATCAATACATTTTGGCTCTTTTTTACATCAATGTTGGCAAAACGTGTATTGATTTCCTTCTCAAACTCATGTATTGTCAACAATTTGTATTTGACATTGGTGAGAATTGAGTTTTAACTCGAATCAAATTTTAACTCAAATCGAGTTAAAATTCAGTACAGAGAATTCAAGCTTGATTTGCACACATTGAGTTAACAAATGAAAAGTTTAACTTGAATCGAGTTAAATCTTACCTTGAATTTTGTGAAAGTGGCCATGTCCCTTTGCATGGTCTTCCTTTGGTTGAATGCAAGCCTCACTAGCGCGTTTGCTTCTTTCGAGAGACACGAACTCTTCATATTGGTCCATACCTGCTGTGCACCAATAATATTTGTGGTCCATGAATGCATGAAGTACTGGAAGTCGTTCATCCGGTTGTAGAAAGCCAAGATTTTGCAAATGATCTGCTCATCCTTGTTCCACAAAACAAAAAAATCCCACGTCTTGAATATCTTTGCTTGCTCTTCCATCTGCTCCACTTTTTACATTCTCTTTGAAGCCTCTACGGTATGCTGCCCGTTTATCATTCAAAACTTTTTGTCCCTCACTTCATCAAATGACTCAAGCTTCTTTGTTACACCTTGCCGCATTAGGCATAGGGTCATTCTCTGCTGGGGGTCTGGCATGTGGAGAAGGAATTTTGGGCCTTTAGGATTCCGGTTTCATCTAGGTCTTGGTGTCACAGCACAAGAAAGTACTTATCCTCCTATTGGCATTTAAAAGTAACTTAAAACACCAAGAAGATGACTTGTTTTTGTTCCATAGGGATTTAGTTTGTAGTTCCTGAAAGATGACCAAAATAGGATGTAGAGATCCTGTTTATAACACACATACACACAAACATAAGAGAAACAACTAGAAGTTCTACTCTCATTTATTGTCTAACTCCCAATTAGATCTTCCTACACACACAAACAATCCGGACTTCCGAAAGAAGTGTCCAAGCCTTGTGCCTCTTTCGGATCTGGTTACAACATAAATTACAAGTAACAGAAACATACATACACACATAGAGGAAAGGTAACCAGAAGATCTATAGTCAACCGACAAGACTTCTAATTATACCTCCTTTCCTCATAAATGTTCTAGACTCCAGAAAGGAGTGGCCTCTTCCTGTACCTCTTTCGGATCCGGACGCAAAACACACACCAAGTAACAAAAGTTTAGCCTCTATATCAGAGGGTTCCGCGATTTGATTAAGGAAGGCTGCAAGAGTTCCTACCCTTCAAGACTTTAAAGTGTCTGAAGTAGCACTAAACCAAACAACACAAAGAACATAAAGACAACATGGTGCAATTACTTCCTCACAGCCAATCCAAAAGTGATTCCAAACTGATAGGTCACACAAGAAACCCCTACAATCCCAAAATACTACAATGACAAACCCTTTCTTACATAATTCATGGTGATAAGATGGTAACCAAATAATTAAAAGATCCCTGTTCCTTTGCTCACACTCACTCCTAGTGGTAGTGGAACCTCCCAATCGTTAGCTAGCATGCGTTGGGATTGCTATCCGAACGCCTCCAACCTAAGACTGGCTATCCCTCACAAGAATACTCGGATTGTAAACCCAAACAGGAATTGCCCTTTAGTACATGCAATTTTCCAACCACCTCCCTACTGGCTCCAGGAACCGAATCAAACAGGATCCGGGGGTTATCCTCTCTTTCCAATGCTCAGCGTCCGGATACCTGCACTAAACAATGGTTCTAGCATTGCTAGCATACCAATAGCACACCAAGTGATCAATTCAGAATCTTGAAGTGGAAATCTAGAACTTTGCTTTGCATTAAGGAAATTGAAAGTAAGAGAACATCCTGGACAACAATCTTAGTTCAGCCCTTAATAGCTAATCCTTGAGGAACCCCTAAAAAGTTCCTTACCGGAATGCTACTGACCCAGAATGACATGTGTCATTCCTTTATCCAAAAAGTTGTGGTCCAGGCTCCACGTTGCAAAGTTCTACCAAAAGTAGATCTTAGATCCGTAAATTCCGGATCCAAGATTCCCAGCTTGCCAAGGAATGACAAGTGTCATTCTCTGATCTAGAAAGCAACCTTGGATCTACTTCTGCAATTAACTCCCCTTTGTCTGCTTCAAAGATCCTTTGTCCGAAACTGACTTCCTGTCCGGGATCCAATTCCTTTTTGCTAGTTGATGCTTTGGTGGCGCAGGTTTGATTGGCTTTGGTGCGGCACATGTGTTTGCTTCTTCCCCTTCCGCGTAAGTGCCAAAGCCTGCGGATCTGAGTCTCCCAATTTGTCTTGTGAATCACCTAAGATGCCTTCATTCTCTAAGGATGCTAAGGATGAATCATCACCGAGGTCAATCTTGACAAGTGAGGTCATCTTCCGCTTCACCAAACTTGGGGTGCCCTGACTCTCTATTGTTGTCCAAAACTGACTTTCAATTCTTGATTCACCAAAATCCGTGTATCACCCCAGATAGACTACTCTGGACAACTATTTTCAATTAGGCAGGAAATTATAACTTTTCCTCCTTCACCGTTCTAAGTAAATTAGGAATTGTAAAATTCCTTGATTCATCTTTTCGCTAAACCTTTCTCTTTCACCATGTAAAAGCAAAAAGTTTGCTCAAGGATGAATTGCATATACTGATTTATTGATATAGACACTAAAGTTTTGAATTTTGGATTGCCACACTTGGATATTCAAGTACGCAAGTGGGATCTCCAGCTGGTCAATGCTGATGGGGTACTTGGATTTAATTGATGGAACATATGAGTTCGTGTAATCCTTCTAGAAGTCTTTGTATACTTTGCATGACTGCTCAAAGTCAATGTCGTGGCCGTTTGGGCCAACGTCCGTGGGAACATTTAGTAGCTCAAACTTGATGCTACTCTTTGGGGGAGGCTCCTTCTCCCCAAATTTAGGCACTAATTTGCTTCTTGCCTTTGCAACGGATACTGGACCCCTAGATGGTGTTCCCTTGCTGTTGACAGGGGTTTTTTTCTTCTTTGTTCCGCTCTGGCGAGAACCTGGAGTTGCCATAACTAGTGAACCGTGGCTGCCCCCTCCTTGACCGGAGTAATCACGGTTAAGTGATACTAGTTCCATGCTTTTAGCCTTCTGCAGATTCTCCTCTCTTGTTTTCTAGAACTCCTTGACAAGTCCGTTACATCTTATTGCCAATGTTTTGGGTGGCAAATGGGATTTGTCCTTGTTCTGGTAGTATTAGGCTTGGATTTGTTGGTCGAGCTCGTCCAGGTTACTTGAGAAATCACTGTTTGACAAACTTTTCCAATAAGCTGACAGAGAGAATAGGGTTTTCTTGCTAGGGATTGCATAGGTGAATTTGTGTTGCTCTTTCTTATCTACGCCTTGTACTATTGTTGTGCAAGAGACAAGTATTGCATCTCCTGGCCCGTCGCTAAGAAGTGTCACCATCTCATGAAGTGACAATGAAAGCTCAGACTCACAATTCTAAAATTTGGACATGAAGCTGAGTTCACTCATCATGGATACTAATGTCAACGTCTAATACTCAATGTTATGCAGAGCCATCGGTTCCTAGCACTCACCAACGACTAGTTCATCACCATATTCATCCATGTTATCTTCTGTCAGCCTGATCTGGTCAAAGTGGACGAGGAGTTTGGTCCTCTGCTTTGCCATCACTCATTGAGCGACCTTGGATATCTAATGTTTAGCCATTGCTGCAAAATACACAAATGGCATCAGATTTAACTCAAGCCGGGTTAAACTTACACTAGTCATACGGTGTTTTTAGTCTCGTGTTTTGTTCGTTGGATTAGCAGTGTCTGAAAATGTTAATGTTAAATTGAATGTATGTTTTAGTTCATCTAGATAGCTAGCGTTTTTGTTTTGGAGGATTTTTGTATATTGTTTTGCTTCATGAGCTGAGTTACTTATCTTTAAATGTCATTATATTCCGTTGTCAAGATGTCTTTGAATTATTCTAAGTCAGCTCGAGTCGAGTTAAACTACAACATTTTGTGATGTATCACAGGTTTTACTATTGGCGTAATGATTGAGCAAAGGTTTTTTAGCTTGGTTTGAGTTAAATATTTTGAATGCATGTTCATTGGCAGACAAGTTGACTAGACGAGACATTATAAATTGGTGTCATTTAACTCGACTCAAGTTAAATTGTGACATTCTTTACTATATTTAAGATGGCAGTGCTGGCCAAAAGGCTAATAAATGTGCCTTTTTAGCTTGGTTTGAGTTGAATATTATGAGCTTGCAGTGCTTGGCGGACCACAAATCAAGTTAAATTAAGATTGAGTTAAAATGACAACACTTTTATGTCTGACATATTTATGTAAACTCAAATTCTAGTGCTTCAAAAGGTGGAATGAGGTCTACAATACAAAAAATGGAACTGCGGATTATTAAATCTACAAAAAGTTAGGCCTACGATGACTGTCATGACCCTTGATGGATGAATGCTTGATGAATGAACTAATGCATAATAAAATGTGAATTAGTGGGCAATGAGAAAGGCCATAAATGCGGACATCTTTAGATGATGGATTTGTGCATTGGAGTTAGATAACTCCATTTGCATGACAAGGGTACTACACTTGAGGACAAGGGTACAAGATGTACCTTTGAGGAAAAGTGTACAAGATGTACAATTTGAGGACAAAGGCATGGGATGTACCCTTGATGACAAGTATCAAGATGACTTGATGATAAGTATCATGATAACTTGATGACAAGTGTATGGAATGCACCTTTGATGACAAGTGTACATGATGTACAACTTGAGGAGAAAGGCATAGCATATACACTTGATGACAAGACAAAGAGTGGAACTTGGAGCTAGAAAACTCCAAGTAAAAGATGAGTTTTGGTATAATTTACATTTAGAATATTTCTAAATGTAACTAAGAGTTTTACCTTAGCAAAGGGTTGGAGATGAATATTAAAGATAGAAAGATAAAAATAGTTAAAGCGGTTCTATTTTTATGAAAAGATTGATAGTATAAGATGGGGCTCAGAGGGTGAGGAAAAAAATCCTTACTAGGAAATAATCTCTCTCTATAGTCGGGTGGTTGAGCTCCTTGTGATTTTTATAGTTTATTATGTATAGATTGTTGTTTTATATGAGCATTTGGATGATTGAAGTTATGGACCGTGGGAGGTATGTAACAATGACTTAAATCCAAATCTGATAGCAACGCAAGAGGATTTACAGTAGAGGTTTAGGGTTTAGCAATAAGTAACCAAGATTTGAGGAAATTAGCAACATACATTCATAGGGAGTTCAAATGCTAGGATCTCATACATTCTTCTATGAACAATAGCTGCACTGCACTCGGAAAGACAACATTGAATATATAATGCTAAATAAGGAATTGAATCAACCTTTGAACCTCAATTTTTAGCAAAAACTTCTAAACATGTAAAATAACTGAAACTCAGCCTCACAAAAATTGCAATGACATGATTTTAACCTCTAGATGCCTTTGGCACCACATTTTGGTGATTTTACAATAGATTCTAGTGCCACTGGTTTAGAGGTTACTCTATATGTACTGGCTTAAAAATCTACTTCATTTCTACAATTTCTCAAATAGCTAGTGCATCCACAAAAATAACCAAATGAAAATTACAATATAGGCTATTAGCAATGAAGCTTAAAGTTTTCCAACGTAAAAACAAAAACATGAAAAAAAACCAACTCGATTGAAATCCAAAACATACAAATAACAGTGACAAAGCAAATTGGGGTTTTGAGTTCAATGAATTGAAGAATTGGATTTAGGGGAACAAACCTAGAGTGGAGGGATGCCACAGCTACAATTCCTCAAATCACAATGATGACAATCACCTATAGCTCAACCCTAAAAATTTGGACACAATTCAATAGTGAATTTATGGATTTCAACTACTAGAATCCTATGATTTCATAAAGAAGTTTATAGCCTAATACCTTTCACTGCCAAATGTTCTCTTCATCCACTCACTTTGTTTACTTACAAAGTATAATGGACTTCTATTGTGATAATAGAAGCGCACAATGAAACTCTAATTATTGACGTTAAGCATGAACATGCACAAAAGCATGAAATGCAAAAGAAAATCAAACCTGCTTTGAATGAGGCGGTTCTTGCACACTGTCTTAATCTAGAAGAGCAATAGGTAGCAAAAACAAAAGATGAAGATTGGAAAAAAACAAAAAAACAAAAGAGCGGTTTAGGGCTTAGGTTTTAACAATGACGACAGAAAGACAATTGTGGGAACACTACAAAATCCCTAAACACTCAAAACCCTAGGTGACAACGAGATACGCACCCAAGAGCAGAGGTTTTAGCGGCAACAGCAGGTGCAATAGACAGCGTCAGTAAGCAAGGAGACGAGGCACAATTCAAATTCCGAGGGAGAAGGGGTGGGAAGCAAAATGCGTGGGAGTACAAGCGGGAAAATTGAGCCAAATACAAGGGGCGGGAAGCATAGTCCAAGGGGGAAGGAGCAGGAATCACGGTGCGAGGAAGACAAGGCAAGAAGCACAGAGCGACAAAGGAGCGAGAAGGAAAGTGCAAGGGAGAGGGGCAGGAAACAAAAAGAACGGCGGGTTTGATGAGGGGAGTGCCAGCTGAGGCAATGCTTTTTGAATTTTAGGGTTCAATGGAAGAGGCTCATAACTGCAACCACTAAGGGAACTTGCGCTTTTTCAAAAAAATCAATGCAACTTCATACTCCCTATGTTCCAATATTAAGCTTCAAATTAGGCATAGTTCTTGTCCCACTAAAAAGCTCCCTTTTGCTCATTTCAATTGTTGAGAAAGCGTTTGTCAAGTCCAATAATCTCATTGGGGCAAGTTAAGCAATTAGAGAGCATTCCTCTCCTTACAAGCTTTTCCTTTCCCATATGAGGTACCATTGTTGCTACTAATCTTTAAATCATCAATGATGAGGAGCTAGCAACATGTACAAATATGGTATTTTTTGCATGGAATTTGGGTGTCCAAACAGCAACATCAAAGCTGGAGATTTTGCATACATTTGGTAGAAGGTATATTGATTCTAGAATGCATGTGTCATCATTACAAAAACTAAAATAATGGGGAGCCGACATTTTTCACAAATAATGCACAAAAATGGTACTTTTTGCATGGAATTTGGATGTCTAAACGGCAATATAAAAACTTGAGATTTTGCATATATTTGGTAGGTGATATATTGATTCTAGAATGCATTTGTCACTAGGATAATGACTACAAATTTAGTTAATCCCTCATGGAGAAGTTTTTTGGAGCTTTTATAATGGGACAGAGGGAGTATAATGTAACGGCACCCATAAATGAGCAATCCCTAAAGTGGAGCCCTACTTTTGAGTTGTTCACCACTCATTGTGAACCCAAAGTGGAGCAGTGAATGTCCCTCGCACAATAAAATCTTGCCACATGATGTCAATTGCTAAGTTGCTGTGAGATGGTTGGGAGATAGATCGTCAAGCACATGTATAGAAACACATCAAAGCAGCTTCAAGGGTTGTCTAGAGCTGCTCATAAGGACCTATGAGCTGCAACTTTTCCCTGTAATATGAAGTAACTACAAAACTTTTTTCCATAGAAATTACGTTCTATGATAGCTTGTTGAAAGGCTAACTCTACAAAAAATTCTTGAATTTTCCAAGATTTGAAGTACTCTAAATCCTTAAACCCTTAAACCTTATGGTATGGATGCGGTTACCTCAAGGAATTTTTTTGGGTACAAGTCCAAATAGGAGAGAGTTTTTGGGCAATTTAGTTGAAATTTAATGAGTTAGTATGAATTATGAATAATATATCAAATCAAATGTTTCATAGGCACTACCTATTTTTGATCATAGGAGGTAGCATTGACGTTGCAAAGGTGGCTTGTAAAATAAGCAGATACATCTTAAAAGCAACCACTACAAAGCCAAGAATGCTCCTATAAGACACTCTTCAAGGGTGCAAGCACGCAATGGCTATTATAATACTCAAATCATGATTAGAAACATGTTTTCATTTATATTAGTGTGACATATATGTATATTTTATTGAAAGACAAAATTGAACAAAATTATGACAAATGTGCACATATAATATCAGCTCATGTAAATAATTAAAGATCCTAAAACAATGCATGCACAAATACAAGTTTTGAAGTTACATAGCAAATGGGATCCATTTAAGAACCTCAGTTTGTGCAATATTTTTGTGATCCGTACATGGTCCATTCAAAAGATGAACTCCAAATTATAGCCTTATACCTTAAGGCACCTCCACCAAAGCGACTTCCCTACCTATATTAGAATTATTTTCATATAGTCATAGGAAAAAAATCCCTCCACGAGGTGTTTGTAACTAGAAAAATATGGTGATGCAATTTATGTCCAAGCCAAGTTTTGTATTGCGAGGGCCATACTAGAAACTTAGTTTTGGTAAACCCTATTCTATTATTGACCCAAAAAGTGCTTGTTCTTTATTTGTTTAAAATCCTACTCCACCTGCACCAACCCATGTACAACCATTTTCTTCTAGTTTGGGCAACATAAACCCTTTATTTCACAAGGCTTTTATGACCTTTTAGAATTATCTATGAACTAAACAAACAAATAACTCTTTTACAAAACACTTTAGGTTTATTTTAGTTGAAACTATACAATTTTAGAAAATTAAACAAATTACAGATTCTAATAAAATAATAAACTGAACAACATCTTTATTACTTTTTAAGAGTATAATGTTAGAACATGATGATCGTAGAATTACAAAACTAACTTGAAGGCTTCCAATCCTCATTTCACACTTCATATCTAAAGAATTATTTACCAAACACATTTGAGGTTTAGGGTATTTAATTACATGTCTAACTTCAATCAATTCACAGCTTATAAAACCTACTCTAGTGTTTTCTTAATGAATTTTTTATGGGAATTTATTCCTATTTGTAGTGTATTTAGGGCTCATTATTAAGATATTGTAACTTAATGACTATGGAATTCAATATGGTAAACGGCTATTTTATGCAAACTAATGTGTAAGGAATTCATTAATGTTTATTCATTAAATTAAGTTTTTAGATGTCGAAAAAAGATTTGAAAACATATTTATAATCAAATTTATTGATAAGGTTTCATTTCTCTTCAAAATTTAGGTAGCACCCAAAAAGGATGCTTGTGGTATGTATGGGTGAGGTCATTATCTAGCACATCAATAATAATCCTCTTCATGTGCATCCATTGTTACTATAATACATAAAAAAACTAATCCATGCTAGGTTAAAGATACTAAGTATTGAGCATAAATTGTACGTGCACATCTTTCATAGCATAGTTACTAATTCTATGAAATAGTAAAATGAAGTTGTTCAGCACTATTTTGTTGACAGTTGACATTATATACGTACCTATTATTATATAAGTAAGAAACCCTCTTTAATTTGATGTTTTTATAAAAGGTAGTAATAAATCTATAATTGTAACACTAAAAATATGTATACAAATATTTGATGAATTTTTTATCTTACTCATGAACTTTTTTAAAATAAAACACTATAATGGTTTAGGCAAAGTAATCCCAATTATACATAGTTCAGATTATGTGTTATCCATGCCTCATTTTTTAAAAAGAAGGCACTAAAATTTTTCATTAATTATAAAATAATATACACATGTCATAATTTGATAAAGGTGACTTTTATGAAAATTATGTGGAGAAGAAATTAGAAGATAAACAACAACAGACTACTTTATTTTACTACAAGAAACAAATCTATACACATTTACTTTTGTTAATTATTGTATACTTATTCCTTACTTTAAATTAAGTTATTTTTGTGTAAAAGGTTATTATTGATTTGTTGTATATTAAAAGATAGAATAATAGCACATAAAGTCTACATTAGCAACTTTATGGTAACCTTATAACTGCATGGATATTTTACTATAATGGCACTTCTTGGTATCAATTTGAACCATCTCAAAGTAGATCAGCAATTGACTTGTGACAAGATTTGCTTTGTGCAAGGACTATTTGCTTTCATTATGGGTTTAGGGTTGGATGGTGAAAACATCAAATATTGGGTGCTAAATTTTGAAGCAATTGCAAATGGATGTGTCTCCTGTATTGCAACACTATATAAAAAATTTGAGAGTTTATTTGTCTACCACTTTGAGATTGGAATTGTGAATTTTGAATTCACTTTTAGATTTAGGGTCAATTGTTTAGTATGGAACCATAATAGAAGATACGCACTACTAGAAATTGTGTCCTAATTGACATGTCCAAATTGACTAAATGTGTCCAAAATGACAAAAATATTGTCAAACTGGACAATTTTTGTAGATTTAGCCATGTTGATTTGGACATATTCTTGTCAATTTGGATAGTTTCCCTTGTAGTGACAATTGACCAAAATTAAAATGGGGAAAATTCATTGTTCTTAATGTTATATGGAAATGAAATTGAGAATTTTGATGTTGGCCACAGAAATTGGCATGCTATGAAAACATTGCTTTGAAGATTATGGTGCTCTAAAATATCTCTAAAGTAATCTTTTTTCAAACCAAATTGTATTCACAAGCATAATAATTATGATAAGCCAAGGATGAAACTGCAAAAAAAAATGTCAGAAGTAATTATTTGCAATGTGAAACCATAAATTTCTTAAGTTCAAAAATAGAATTGGCAAATACAATGTTGGTGACAATTACAGCTGAATTTACTAGTACACTACTTTATTTTGTTGTAATAAAAAGATGAAGAATTTTTTTGCCTTAGTAATCCTTGGCTACTCCAATTTAGAGGGGCAGTTGTTTTGTTTGCTTTCACTATATTGCTTGAACTTACTTATACTGATTCAAGAAAAACAAAGTTGGATGTAAGTATTTAATTTTCATTACAATTTTAAAATGAGGAGAAAATCTTACAAAAAGTAGAATAGCAAACAAGCTTGAAGATTTTGTTTATAAGAAGTTGTTATTTCAGCATTTGTTGGGTTTTACATACAAGTAATTCTCCTAGTAATTAATACAAAAGCTTCAGATTGTAGGTAGCTTTACAAGATTGAGGATAATCTTGGAAAAAATAGTCGAAAAATGTGACTTTCTTAATGCTTATCAACTGAAGGTCATTGTCACCTCAGGTGACTATAATGGACAATAACAATAAATAGTTGCTTTCATAAATGAGGTTTTAGGAAGAACTAATAAGGAAAAAGTTGTGTTGTGTAAGGAAAACCTCTTTCTTGACAATGAATGACCTTCTCTAACAAAAAAAACTTCTTTGCACCTTAATCTCCATCAAGGTTGTCAATTTACAACCACAATGTAAATAATTGTATTTATCCCACTGTTTGAGTAAACTGACTTTTGTATTTTGTCATACATATGTATTTACGAATTCAAATTATTTTGAAATTGTTACTTTATAAATATACTAATTCTGCTACTGTAACATACATCTTGACATTTATTTAGAGGTAACAGATATGTATTAAAGTATAAGTTTTTTCCTTCAAAAATGGGTATATTGCCAAATAAAAATTTGTTTGATCCTTTTGAGGTTACTTTAATTTGAAAATCTTTTAACTTAGTACTTCTACCTATGATATTAGGAACTTACGCTATTACTAGATTATGCAATGGTCATAGCATTCCCCCTTAATTGAATATAATTGAGTTGTTCATGAGATGCAAAGCAACAACAGAGGTAGTATTTTAATGACAACCCAAATTTTATAATTTTGTAACCTAGTGGGCAAAGAACAAGAATTGAGGTTTCTCAAATCAATTTGAATTAGAAGTTTATTATATACCAACATGCAATGATGTATTACATAATGAGAATGACCTATGATTGATATTGTCAATCATTCATTATTAGGGTTTTTTGCAAATCAATACACATTGCCTAAGTTAGTGCATTCTATCTTTTTGAACATTATTGCTTGAAATTATTAGTTTTAACAAAATATGTGGGTGGTTGGATATAAGGTATGTCACCTACTGTGTAATGAAACCATATTTTCCCTATTACCACTAGTGGCAACTAAGAACAAAAGAGTTCCAACGTTGTTGTGGTGTTGTCAAGTATTTTGTATTTTGTGGAAACCCCCAAACTTTGATATTGAACTTTTGGAAAATGACATTGACTATTGTGTTTATATTATTGTAAACATTATCATGTTGTCTTCTTCTAAAAGTTATCTCATGACTCATTGCTTCATCATTTGAAAATGCATGTCACGACCTATATACTAGATTTAACAAGAGTTTTGTCATGGACACTATTATATTGTTTTTTGCAAGGTTCATTATACTTGCAAGGCCCTTTTAGAGATGTTAGTTACAATAGTCATTGATGGAATGCACAGTAGTATTAGTATGTATTTCTAAAATGTGACATGTCCAGAAAAATTTGTGGAGCATCTCAAAATGCATTATTTGGTGTAGATAATTACAAAATAATTTAAAGCAAAATTAGTAGGAGATTTAGGTTTTGGAATTCATAGAATACCACGTAATTAGCAATTTCTTGACTTGGCCAAATGCAATTCTGTGCTATCAACTATAACAAAAATGTATAATCTAATTTTTGAGAATTTTGGAGTTATTGTTATATATATTTTTAATACAATTATTTTAATTAATATTTATTTTTGTTTATTTAATTATGGATTTTTCTTTCTTATTTTTGAACTCAAATACGGCAAAGGTTTGCAGGGTTGACAGGGAAGAAACATGGAAATGATTCAAAATAATTAAGGCTTCTAGAATAATTACAAATTGTGATTTTTAAATTTAAATTTATTAATTGTATACATTCTTTTATTTTAACTTGGACCTGCCTTATAGGTTTGTGGATGACCGCGCAAACCTATAGATGTGCACGCATTTGTGCGGGCCGATGCACATTTCCGTATTTTCCCTGTCAAAACGAAATATTTACATGAAATTGATTAATCCAAAAAAAAACTTACACGTGTTTGTTTTTTATTTTTAAACCCCACTCGCAAAGGGAACTGTTCCAATTGAATGAAATATACTTGCCTTGTACTATTGTGAATGCAATTTTATATGCTGAAGTGTAATATATTTAATTGCTTGTGAAGTTGCTCTAAAGGTTGTATGACTTATATGTTGAACCATTTCCATTAATACACTTACATTTATTACACAATGAGATTCACGTTCAATTGAGTAGGTCATAGACAGCTCCTTCCACATACTGTTCATTCATACTCTAACATACAAAAATTGAAGAGCTAAAATTACTCAAACATTTCTTTGCCAGATTGATAGGAGCATGATGCTTTATAGGAACCTAAACATTTAAGTTAGAACGGAGACTAGCAATTACGTAAATTGGAGAATCTTCATGAACTCTGTGGAGGTGGATACTCCCCTGCAAATGCTTGCCATACATTTTCACAAAGTTGCTTCAAAAAATTTGTGTTTATGAGGAATATATACAATTGTAATCATTTTCTAATGAATGCATAGAAGTAATTGTTACAATGTAAGAAACAATTGATTTTCTATAACGAAAGCCTAAAGATGTCAATGATAAGTACGTCACAACAACAATTTTATGTACCAAAAACAAATGTACTGATAAGTTTTATCAAAATTATTAATTTTGTTCAAATCTATTCAAGAGTGAAAATGAACTTTCAAAGTTTCATGAATGTTTTTTCAACGGAGAACTAGTACAATAATAGATGTCAATGACATTTTTTTTTTTAGTCACCTTGAAAATGTTTCACCGCCCCAGCTAGTATTTTTTGTAGCAGCTCTATTGGTAGCATGTTTGGCAATTATTTCTAATTATTTTCAAGTTGTAAACATAAATTTGTTCTCCTTTGTCCTCATCCATAACAATAAAACTAACACAAACCTCTGGAAAATATGGAGACTTCTCATGTCTTCGATACACATGCACTTCAAACTTTGACTTGGGCCTTCATTGAGAAGAAAAATCAGAGAGCCACCCTTCCTCATTCCATTACTTGCGACGGAATGCTTCCATCCATAGGAAAATTGTACATATTTAGTTGCTACAAATAAACCCAAGGTTGCACAACCCTTGATTGTATCGGCCATCCTATATATGACAAATTTTGAAGGATGACACATTCTTAAACTTTGTTAGCACTTTCACAAACAAATTGTGTAGATAGTATGTAGTCAAATCAAATATAGCAACAGCCCCATGTACATCATCAATTTTTCATGGTCATTGCTAAAAGCTGTATTCTACAAGAACACATGCATAAAATTTTGCAACCACAACATTGTCTCTCTAGTTGCAACTCTATATACCATTCAAGTATTCAGCAAAATAAATGAATTAGAGTTTGAAAGTCGATGTTGGGGATAAAAATTTGCTCTTGCAAACCAAAGAACATTTTTCTTATTATGAGAGAAGGAAAACTATTATTTGTAAGAGAGTTTTTAGAAAATGGATGCTTCTTGCACACTCCATGTCTATAATAGCATCATTCAAATTTCATTGCTAATGCGTGCATGTTTTAAGGCTTTGTAATCGGCTTTACTAACTCAATTGCAGCGTCTAAACATGGCTTAAAACTTCCACTCACATATGAAGCCAACTCTTAAAATAAGTTTGTATTGCTCCAAAATTTGAAGAGCTTTACTTTGCAATGTTGTAGCTCACTGAGTTTGTGTTGCTATAGAGTTTGAAGAGCTTTACTTCACTGATGTTGTAGCTGACTCTCTAGAACAAACCAGCCATCTACCACAAAATATTGCTCAACAATGAAAAAAAGAATAATAGTACATATGCTCGGGGCGGTCACTCTACCTTATGTTTGGTAACCACGTGCAATAATGGGGTATTAAAAGAAGGGTATTTATATTTTGTAAGGGAATTTTTCCTCCCTATCTTTAGATAAAAAGCTACTATGATGTATTTTATAGCACCCTATTTTTTTTATTTTTATAAACGGGTTGATGAACAATTTATTGGCACCCTGTTTTATTTATAAATTGCAATGTACCAATTCCAAGACACGAAAAGGTAAAAGGTTTCAGAGTGCAAGAACGCAAGCACAAATTGAAAATACAACAAGCAGAATTGAAATTTAAACATATAGCAAAATAGATTGCGACCAACTTTACAAATGCAAGTGTAAACTTCAAAGAGGTTTAGGGTTTGGGGGTGAACATGATCTCTCATAGTGCGTTTAAAAACACATCACCATGTAGCAAAACATAAATGAAGTATGTAACATTTACAGTTCAAAATGGGTTCTCAGAGTAGGGCACGACTAAGGAAATCATGGTATGTTGTGATCTAGCCTTTGGAGTTTAGGTCAAGTATACAGCGACTCTACCACAAGCGTATAGAAACATGCAATTGGGTCAGCAGAGTGAAAGTATGAGACCCCAACAGCATGCATTGTGCCTAAATGTAGAGTACATGAAACTATAAAAACAAGGGCCTCAATGTCTACCTACCCGGTTAGCTGGTGTGATCTACAAAGTCAAAGATGGCTTGATGAAGCTTGAACTCGGCAATAAGAACGATTGCACTAAAGTTTGCTGCAGCGCCGCACAAAGACCATCATAACTTTCAACCTTCAGGTCTTGGAATGGACTTGTTCTCCAATTGTCGTTGCAGAGAGGCCAATGTAAAATCCAATTCTGACTGAAAAGGGTGCGGTTTGCCTAGAACTGAGCTGCCACGAACTCCTCCTCCAAGTGCCACCGCAATTGCTGTAGATGCTGGAACTCTTGTTTGGCTGAAGAGAGCGCCGCCCACTCGATCGTGCCATTGACGTATTCTCGCCAGGACTTGCACGTTTTGCAAATGCTAGCAATCTCAGCAAAAGCAGCTGCCATCAATTGCTGCGGAAGACTCCAATCCCATGGATCTCGTCCTTGCGTTTGCAGCAACAAAACGGGGACAACACAATCGCGGAGAGGGCGTACTAAGAATCCCTCTGGTACATTCCATTCCTCTGGTCTTGGACTAACATCCCCCAAATTCCCTCCAATATTGCCCATTGAGGCTATTTTGACCTCCACCACAGACAGTGCAGACATGACCAATGCAAGAGGGGACCCAACCTACTAGCACTATGTCACTAAAATCACGCACCAAAATAAGAGTACAAAAAGAAATCCTGGTTTTGAAAGAAAGAAAAACTGGTATACCCAACGAGAAACCACAACAATATTGCAACAAGCCCCAAACTTCTAGCACCTGCAACAGAGAACGATTGCATAACAATAAGAAGAACAACGGCAAGGAACCCAGCAGCTGACTCTCACAATCATCGTTGCCAAAGCTTGCACATCAAGAAAACAAAAGAGACTGAGAAGAAAGCTTGCAGGTGTAATCGACAATGCAATAGCAAGGTCAACCAAGGGTACTAATGCTTTGCAAAGAGGACCGCCGCAATGGAGATAAATAGGCCGGCAGAGAGGGTAAGTGAAGGAAGAGAGAGTGTTCAGGTTTGAAAGTAAAAAACCTTGTCACGGTTGCTCAAACACGTGCGGTTTCATTACTCGGGGATGGATGGTCCTTCCAGGTCAACTCAGTCAAACATGAATTATGTACCTCTAAAATCCACTCCCTCATGCCAAATCCAGTATCTCAAGCAAGAAGGGTCCCAATAAATGTTGGCATAAGGGCTGGTTAGGCACGTGTCAGATGTTGCAATCCGCCTGATTCTCAAAATCATGGCTTTTGTTTCTACACACTCCTGAGACCTTAATTCTTAAGGACATGGTAGGCTTAGTGACTGAACATGGTAGAGGATTAGGAGAAACAAAAATTGCTTTGTAAATATACCTGATTATCTTGTAGAATTGAAGAGTTTTGTATTGAACAACATCAAAAATCCCTTGCACCCCACATTCATAGGCCTTGCACTATAAATCATATGTACATGCAACAATTTTCTCATATAGATTTTTCAACAAACTCATCTAAGGAACTCCCACCAACATGGTCAAGCTCAAAAACTTCATTGCTAGAATCAAAAGACATAGTCACAGTGCAAATTATGGAATCTATGTCTATCCAGATAGAATTAGAATGGTCATACTTAAGTTTCAAAAATCCAAGAACTCTCCTGAAATAATTCAAGTAAACCATGAATCCAAATGAAACATTATCTTTTTGCTTACCTTTGTTGACATCTCTATTGAGGAGGCCTACAATTCCCCCACCTTGTTCCTACTTTCCGTCTCATTTTCTAGACTTGACCAACACACCACGTGCCGCGGTCAGCTCCATCAAGGACACAAGCGCTCCTCAAATTCTTGGATGGTCGTCATTTGGAATGCTTTCCAATAGCTATAAGTGATGGGGGATAGATCCTATACTTCTCTGCACAAAATAAACTCCACAATCCATCCCAAGCCTAACAACATGGTCTCTGTAGAAGACAAAGCCCTAATATAGTCATTTGAATTATTAAAGTACATGGAGTTCTTAACTTTGATTAGCATTAAGCTATGATACAAGCGTAGATTTGTAGATATTATGACCGCCAAATTCAACAAAAGGAATTACTTTTTCCGCTTGAACATCGGTGATGACGTCAGTGGTGTTGACTGGAGTATATCCACCACAGCGTCAGCTGTCTCTACTTCTAGCAAAGGTAAGGATTCAAACCAGTCGTCAAGAATGTCGTCTTCTCCTTCTAGCCCAAAATTTGAATCTACAACAGAATTTTGTAAGGGACATGATTGCAGGTCCTCACAAAGAACCTCAGCATCCCCGTCCTCTCCTCTAACTGGCACTGTAGCAGGAACGTAAGCAAAGGATTGGGGGTCATCCCATTTGGCCAACCAGGGGATAGTGAACCAGTTTTTGTGAGGGCCATGTATAGAAGGAGCCATGTTTAATAATGTCAATAGCTTCTGGGCCTCTTCTAAGCCTTTGTGTAGGGCACATGTCACATTGGTAGGGGTAGATATTCTATTGTAATCAGCCAAGTTGCAAGGAGGTTCATGATCAAGAAGAGGTTGCAATTCAGCCCAAACATTCTTCATCTTGTTGTGGACTTTTCCAAATTTCAGCCCCCCCTCTCTATGTTCATTTGCCGCTAATTGGTCAAGTGTACTAGCCGTATTTACAAGTTGGTGGAAATTGTATGCCCTCTCGTGGCCTTCCATTCCACCAATCTTAGAGAAAAAAAATTTGCAAGCGTCACTCCCGGTGAGGTGCAACGAAACTGCCAAGCTTGGATACTTGTCCCTGAAATGACAGATTAGCAAAACAACAAAGTGACATGACATTTGTAAATAAAAAAAACACTATTGTGACACAAAATTGATAGCAAGTCAAAGCATTTTGGAGTTTCATCCAACATCATGATTTCTGTGTTTAAACCAAAGCCTCCAAATTTGAAAGAAAAAAGAAAGCTTTGCAGTTAACACTATCTTTCCCCTCAAATCCAATCTAGGAGAGATAAAGATATCAATGTAGTCACCGCAAACCTCCAAATATAGCTCAATTCCAAGGGTGCGCTCCTAGTGCACCTCATTCAAGTTCCGCAAAATTGCTAAGCACAACCTGGTTAGCCTTTGGCACAATCTTTGAGCAGACGCCCAATTCTAGTGATCCTTTCAATTTGTGTCTTCTAACTTTAGGCCGTGTTGCTCAAAGCTGAACTTACTGTACACAAGTCCAATATGTGTTAAACTGACAACATCTGCCCCAAGTTGCGGAGTTCTTACCGGCAAATCCATTGGGTTAATGAGTTTTTTTCCGTTGTGTATGAAGTCTTGATCATGCAAACCAAAGGCATTGTTGTCATCATCCAAAGTTGCTGTGAAAACCCAGCCAAGCCACCCCATCATTAAGCGTTGCCCACTTATACCCCTGTACTCCTGCAGCATGAGTTGCCTCTGCCTTGAATCTTTGTCACTAGCATGGCCTAGAATCAACCCTACCGCGTCCTTGCAGTGAGTGTCCCACAACTCTTGGATTCTATCCCATTGACTTTTGACCCATTGAGAATCAAACAAATTACAAATACAATAAATACACAAATCTAATCTAGGCAGCTTTGGGTGAAGCGGGCTCACCATCACAACTCTAGCAAAACCTCCAACTTTGTTAGAACAAAACTCATCCAGAATTTTGTTGTATCCACTCTCCCCGTTCCCAATAGTAGGTTTAAAATACAATTGGCAAACATGGTTATCTAGTGGACCACAAAAGCCAGCTAAAGTGTCAAATCTTTCCTCGTAAGACACCCTAGATCTCTCCTTTGTCTCGTCTTTTGCTAGAATCACTGGAACTGGCCCCTCTATCTTGTGTGCTATTTTTGCATCTCTGTAAATGTCTGCAATGTTTTGAAATATTTTTTAATGCTCACCTGGCGCATGGATTCCCTTCTTATTATCTCTTTTAATAGTACTATAACTTCATCCAGCATAATTTAGGGCAAATAGATCACACATTCTTCGACCTCCATACACCTTCATTGTTTGGGCAAGCGCCTTCAAATTTTTGGAAAACCGAAAACCCTCCTTCCTGCAATTTAGGTTAGCAGCAGCATTCTGCAGAAATCCCACAAGGCCGGCCTCCCCTCAAACACCCCAAATCTATGCACTCATAGAATATCTCCACAAAACTTAAACAAGTTGTGCTCATTAGAAGAAGCAATTGCAGATTCTTTTAGGGTTGGACGGCTAACTTTCAATTGGGCAATCCTCACCTTTGCTGCCCAGTGGTACAACCGCTCTGTTCTCATTTTTTTAGATATTGACCTAGTATGTGCTGTGAGTTCATGCAGAGAAAGGTACCCAATTCTCCTTCCACCCTTTGTAGTTCTTGTCCCTCGTTTCTCAATACACAAATCCTCCCTTACCACCCTTAGCCTGAAATCTATTTGCAATGGAATTGATCAACACATACTACAAGTTAGATTAGGCCAAGGTGAATTAGTAACTGAAATTCTAGAGCATTGATGGTGTCTAAAAGTTCCAGCAATTACCACAAATTGACCGTCCACCTCTAGAATTTCTTGGAGCCAAGGCTCAGAGTACCAATTTAGACCAAGTTTGACATCCAATAGCAAACCTTGCACCTCGTAAGACTTTCCACCATACATAGTACGTGGACCTCTAAAGCCCCAACACATGAGCAACTTACAGTGACTCCGGTCCATGCTGAAGGAATTACTAACCTCCTGTCTGTGGTTGCAAAACAAATGCAGCAACCTCTGGCTCGTGTGGGAATTGTCACCAGAAGATTTTGTCGGTCTTCCTCTACTGCCGGAAAGTACTGCTCTTGTTTTAGGGTTTTGTCTTTCTAGCAACTTTTGTGCATGCCAAGTGCCCATTGCGTGGTTCATCAAATTGACCTCCAAGTTCTTCTTTGGAGGGCATAAACTATAGACATTGTTGCAAGTGAAGCATCGTGTCTTCCACCAAAAACTCTTCAATTCAGTTGATTGAGGATCCCCTCCAACCAACTAAAAAGTCTCCTTTGTAGGATCAATTGAATTATTGACACCCTTTAGGATGTCAACACCTTCTAGTACCAATTTCTTTTGATCTTCATTTGCCAAGATTACGGTTTAGGGTTCCTTTGCCAATGATTGGGAGTGATTGCACCACCAAACCCTTCTTGGAGCACCAACTCCAAATGTGTTGGTTGCTCATAATGTGGCTTTTTCCAAAATTTGAGAATAAGTTTGAAATTATGTCTTTTGTGTGCTGTCCATCTAAACCGCCGAACCCCTTCTTGCACTCCATGCAGAACAAAATGACAATGGCTTTGCCGACTTGATCATAAGCTTTCTGATTCCACTCGTGATCCTCTAGAGACACCTCCTTTAGTGCAGACCTCAATTTTTCTTCCCCCCCCCCCCCGGTACATTGCTATTATCTTTGCAGGTAAGACACAGGATTGAACGAGACTCTCCTTTGTGGAAGCAGTGATCCCTGAACACAAAGGAGGATCAGGTGCAATATTGTCATTCTCGCTGCTCAACAAAGGGAATTCAATTGCATCACCGTCCATGTTGGTACTTTGGAGGCTATCAATGACCGGTTCTTCTCCTCCGGTGTGCTGTCGCTTGCGAGGCAAATCCGTCACCTCGTCGTCAATTGCAGGGATCATGTACACAGAGTGGTCAATGTTATTTAGTGCCTCCAAGGTAATCGCCACTTGGCATAGCTCCTTCGGGTCCCAATATTGATAATCACATTTTATTACGTTTTTCTCTTCTCAGCAAACCCTTAGGTTCGCTAGAGTTTCACCATTGGTAGCTTTCATCGTACCCATGCACTTGGGAGAGGCTCTCTCATCGGCCAAGGTATAGAGCTTAATTTTTTTCATCGCCATATCACAAGATCAATCCCTTGAAGATATACATTACAACGTTAGAGATGCAAATCGGAACAATGAAAAAGTAAACCTTGCATTGGACACAACAAAGGCAATGAAAAGGTTTGACCCTAAACCAAATAATGAAATTGATAGTAATGGGTCCTAAACCCTAACCCTTGCACCCAAGGCACTTTATCCTAGAACCAAACACTACTAAGCAGACATGCAATATCCTAAGCTCGTAGTGAAATAATCAATGCAATATGAATCAGGATACCATGAATCCTAAATGAATCCAACAAGCTTGAACAATGAAACAACAAAATTGCCATGCACCATTTATTATCTCACCTTGAATTTTAGAAGAAGCTGAACCCTCAAGGTAAAATTGGTGCAACAATGCAAAGATGTCTGAATTGCGAACCAAATAACACCCTCACAAAAGTTGTCCATCCCCTTTGTGAATGCTAAACCTGCACCACAATTTTGAGCAGAAAAACAAAACCCTCAAGTGCTTCACACAGTTGCGTCAGTCAAAAATGAAGCCTGACCCCGGAGCACCTCAAACCGAACAGAAAACAGAAAACAATCTAATTGCAGAACAGATACCCCGCAAGAACCTAATCGGAAGATAGGCGATGAGAGGGGAGTCCCAGTTACTGAAGTTAATTGTAATGACATGCAGCATATCACCATCAACAAGGGTTTGCAAAGCGTCTGGCACTGCCACTTCCACGGCTCTACTGCGCTGCAAACATAAAGCCACAGAATCTATGCGCATTCAATCAGGAATGACGAAGCAAGCAAACATGCTTTTGGAAGAGCAACAACAAAAACGCGGTAAACCACAAAGCCCCTTCGCCGCTTCCAAATCTTGCAGTGAACGTGTAAAGGCAGAAGTAACGCACAACCTGCCAGCACTCGTGGAGTTCCAAGGAAAATTAACCACACAAAGGGATCCCATGCGCAATAACACTTAGCCATGGTGTGCACTTCAAAGCGCGGGAGAGAATACAAGGCAAAAAACAATGAGTAAGATAATGCTTGTGGACATTATAACCCTAAATAGCTGACTGGTAAACACTGGAGCTGACATGTGGCCAACTCAATAGGAAACCCACAAGCCTTTTCATCCACTGAACCTGCTATTTGGATGGAAACTGCAAAATTATTCATCCAAACTGCTCACGCACTTAAAAGGAAACTCCTCCTACTAAGCATTTTTGGGGGGAACCAATTTCTCCTATCCTATTTTTTTCTAAAATGGAAGGATTATTCACCACCCTATTTTATTTATAGTGGAGCAAAAGACAAATGTTCAATGCTATGGTAGATCTAAAGAATATATAAACTTTGCTTCCAATGAATAAAATTGACCCTATTTTTTTATCTCACTTAGTTTTCTAAAATTTAAATGGTCACCTCTCTAAGACCTTCACATTACAAGATAATAGGGCCTAAAGTTAGAATAAAGTATTTTTACTCAAAAATGCTTGAACTTAGTTGGATAGAGTTAATAGAGTTTGACCCTTGTAGAATGTGATTTGATTCAATTTATTTAATCTTTTTTCCAATTGGGTACCATATCTTACTAGCTAAGTACATGCAAAATTTTAAAAGTAAATGAGGATTTTAGCATAAGATTTTCTAACACTAGTAGAAAACTATGTTGAAGTCATCATAAACTACATGGTGTTTTCATGCTTCTAACTTAGAAATTTGCCTTAGAAGCATGAAAAAGTCATGTAGTTTATGTTGACTTCAATGCAGTTTTCAACTTGTGTAAAGATGCTTGAGTTGCCCAAGCTGCTCAAATTGTTTTGTGTAACATAACTTTTGAATGGGACATCCAATTGGGACAAAATTACTTTTGCACTTAGAACATTAGTATGTACACTTCATGTAAATTTTTTGAAAGCATCTTATTAAAATTAACTTCAAAAGTCTCTACCCAAGTCTTCAAGTGTCTATTGAAAGGACACTTGGTCTGTTAGGGGTTAACACATGTTCTTGCTTTTTTACAATGATTGTAGTGAATATACCATATACATAATGATGCGTATTGCTAAACTTGTGCTTTCAAATTCACAAAAATGTATGTAATGGCCCAACTAAAAACTAAGTTGCTGCAATTCATAAGCTCACAATAGTATGAGAAAATGTCCAATTTTGTGGTGCTTCTTTAGATTCACTTTTCAAGGCAAGTTGGCCACATGCATTAAAAAATGTCAATCATTTGAATTTGTACAACATGTTGGAAAATTATATTAAATAAAAAACTTAAATATCAATTCAAAATACAAAGTTGCTAAAAAATTTAGTTTTGAAACTAAAAGAAGACAATCCCAAATAGTTGCAATGTTATAGTAGATAATGTACATCCTATGGTTTTATTTATTTTTGAACATATAGGAAATTGAGTGAATTAAAGGATTTTAAGGTTAATTTCAAAGTAAAAAGTCCGTAAATACCCACAAACAAAAAGGCCTAATAACTTTTAATTCATTGATGAGAAAAGCAAAAAGCTTTACATGTACATAGAAATCTAGAAAACTAATCTCAAAGTTTTTTAAATAAATATCAGTTTTTTTCAATTTACAAAAATTGCTCAATTACAAAAATGTACATATATATTAAGCTATAATTTTGAACTTGTATTTGCAAATTTCTTCAATTTTAAGCACTTGAAAGATATTCTATGTGCATACCTTCTACTAAAATTTGGGCCCAAAATATGGAAATCTCCACTCACATTATCTTGAAATTGTTATGTTAGCTAAATTTAATGGTCAAGTTCATTAGAAGTTAAATAATGTACATATTGTATTATACCTTATTTCATGTTGTATTGTTTAATTATTGATACTTAACTTTATTGCAATACAACAATAACATGTGTTTGATTTTTTTTAAATGCAATACTACAAGAGAACAAAGATTTTATTTTGTTATTAAATGACTCCAATAGCATTGAAACAACATAGTAAAAGTATTGAAAAAGGAGTCTTAATATCATGTTGCAATAATTATGTACTCATATAAATAATGCTTTGTTACATATTAATACAATATTAGTAAAATATGAACACGAAATTTCATTAGTTTTAGAAAATAAATATACTTTTTGTATAGATGCAATATCCGAGTAGATCACTTAAAGCATTTTACAAATGACAAGCAACATAATTTAGCAAGGGTTTTATTCATTAGAGGTATATATACATATATATATTAAATTATATAAAAGAATGGGAACATTCAAAGTATTAAATCTTGTATAAATAATATAGCTACATATAAAACATGGGATATTATTATTTTTGTAAGTAATGTAGAGTAATAAGTAATTAGGTTCCCTATGTAATACTATGTACACTCATTTATTCAGTAAAGGTTGGAGGTGTCTTATGCAATATTGTATTAGTATGTGTCTTTATTAAAGGAGTGGGTATGCAATGGGCCAGTTGTATTGGATGAAAAGTCTAAGACATGACTATTGATGGATGTTAGATAACTCTAGCTTTCCGGCTTAGGGTTTAAACAAGCTGAATTTGGAAAATTTGAATATAGATTTGGATTTAAAAATCTTGCTTTACTTTAGAACCTTAAAAGAGATTACAATTAAAAAATGCCCAATGGAAAAGCTTCACTAAGAAACAAATTATTACTTTCCCCTTTTTTTAAAAAGAAACTAAGCTTTTTCATTAGTATTTGATCAATTATAACCACTTTCAAAGTTCTAGACTAAAACAAGGTTTTTATGTCCAAATTTGAATTCAAAATTTCCAAATTCAACTTGTTGATGGTAAATATCTAAAACTTACTCCCCTATGGTAAACTACTATGCTTGTGAACAGTGCAAGACTTAGTGGTGAGATATTGCAGTGGATTTAGCAAAAAGCATCATAACATTCAGTAGCCCAAAGAGAGGTTGCCTTTCTCTCTTTTCAAGTACCATCCACAAACTTCATCCTGACAATTTTTTATTTTTTATTTTTTTAAAATTTTCTGACATGGCTAGCCCCTACGTTGACATATTTGCACTAAACTAAGCCTCTCTTTCATAAACTCTCTGACAAATTTAGCCAAGTGTCCTCTTAGCTATTGATGGGTGTGGAATATTCCACACTCTTTAGTTAGAGGGAAGGCAAGCTTGCTCACTGCTATTGAATGTTATAATGGTGGATTTAATGATTCCCTTTACTTAAGAGTTTGTTTTTTCTCTTTATAAAGAGAATAGCCTAGGAAAAAATGGAATGTCGAAAGCTGTATAAGTAATTATTTAGTGCCCTGAAATATGTCATTTTTCCAAATTAAATAATTATAGAGGCCCTTTTATATTTGCTTAGGAGGTAAATAGCTCCTAAATATTACCCTCTTGCAGCACGTGGGGTACCCAAACATATTAAGAGTGATCTACCTCAAAGCCACTACCATATGCAATATTGCATCAGTGTAATCCTATATATAAACCTATATAGACCCTCTTGTTGTACAATACCTGGACCAAAATAATTGTCACCCCCCTTTTGGCAATTGTGCCATTGATGGAGTTTAGCAATTTAGAGAATGTATTCAACATTTTTTTATTTTTTATTTTTTATATTTGATTATAAATAGCAATCCTAATCAAGCGTATCTAAAATTAACTTCAAAAAATCAAAACCCAATTTTTGGTAAATGTTTTTGTACAATAATTATGGGTTTTACAAAAGGATTGATTGAAAAAAAATGGTGATGAATTTTTTAGATTTGATTGTATGGATATGTAGGAAACATCCACATGCACATTTTCCATGCTAAATAAGAGCCCCTCAAGTAACAAAATTTTGATTTACAAAAAATTCAATGCAACCTTTTATATGCCCAAAATTTGTAAAGTAGATATTTCTTTCTAATAATCAAATTTTGCCATTTGACTTGAACATGGTGACTAAGTATGTGCTTTTGAACATGATATTTGGTTTACTTAGTGAAAAACTAGTTAAAACAAAAAAATATCTATTTCACAAAATTTGGGCATATAAAAGGTTGCATGGAATTTTTGTAGATCAAAATTTTGTTACGTGAGGGGTTCTTATTTAGCATGGAAAATGTGCATGTGGATGTTTCCTACATATCCATACAATCAAATCTAAAAAATTCATCACCAATTTTTTTCAATCAATCCTTTTGTAAAACCCATAGTTATTGTACAAAAACATTTACCAAAAATTGGGTTTTGATTTTTTGAAGTTAATTTTAGATACGCTTGATTAGGATTGCTACTTAGAATCAAATATAAAAAATAAAAAATAAAAAAATGCTGAATACATTTTGTAAATTGCTAAACTCCATCAATGGCAAAACTGCCTAAAAGAGGGGCGGCAATTATATTGGTGCAGGTACTGTACTGCAATCATATGAAAGGAGTGAGGGGGCACTTTCCTGATGTCTTTCGAAGGTTGTGATTTAGAGACGAATGACTTTCGTTCATACCTAGGAGCTCTTGGTGGCGAACTATGCGCTCAATTGGATTTTACAGCAAGAGTGAGTTGTGTAAATTGTCCGCATCCCAGAGCTCGCCGTAGCCGTTACTCTCACGCAGCACGTTTCCCGCGTAATAAGCAAGGTTGTTCTCTTTGATGTAGGTAGTTAGTTGTTTGGGTTCTGCTCTCTTGGTCTTGCTTTGATCGTTTTCGACTTGCTCGACCGTCATCGTGTTTTCTTATGAAACTTGCAAAACGACGACAGATACACGCATACCCTTTCCGGCTTCGATTTATACCATTTGGCTGGTCAGCTCTTGAGAGACAACGTGTCATGTTTTATCTGGCCACGTCCCATGGTGGACATGCTGTGGAGAAGGTACCGAAGAAGGTCGTGTGACTGTAGTGGTCAATGATGCTTTATGTCGCTGGAGGGGCTTTCTTTACGCATTCTATTGTACAAATTCATCATTCTTGTTAGAATTGCTTCTGGTACTCACTTTGTTTTATTTTTATCGAAATTCGTTTGGTCAATCTGGTCCCTCGAGGATTGTGCACAAATGGCCTTCAGTCGTTGCTCACCGATCATGGTCACCTGATCTCAAGCATTTACGTTAAGCTTAATTATTTTCTGAAAATTCAGTACGGGAAGTGGTCATATGAAACGTTTTGAGGTGTTATGCTTTGTACATTTATGTGACAGTTTACCTCGTAGATTTTTGTTACGCGAATCTTATGTTTCAGTTATCTTTGCCCTTGCTGCAGGTTTGATTGGGACGAAGATGATGGACTGCAGGGGAACTGCACCCCCTGCAACTAGTATCGTCTTCGTTTGCAATCTACCACCTGGCATGTCCGAGGTTTTTCTTGCTGATCACTTCGGTCAAGTTGGTCTTATTCTGGTATTGCTATGTTCCTTTCCCCTCTTCTCTCTTACATGTGCGGAATTGGCGTGTCAAGGCAATTCAGCTATTTTTTTCAGGGTTCCACAGCTTGTGGCTTGGAAATCTGATATCAGCACATGAAACATGCTTCTTACAGAAAGATACAATATCTGGTGCCCCAATGATATGGTTGTACCGTGACAAGAACACCCAAGCGCTTAATGGCGACGCAGCTATAGCCTTCGAAGATCCCCATGCTGCTGTGGCTGCGGTGGAGATGTTCAATAACACCGAGTTTCGTGGTAACAAAATAAGTGTCTCAACAGCGGAAGGTGTACAGTTTTTAACTCTGGTTGCAACGCCACCTACAATCGTGAACCACAACACGCATGGTGTCTCTGAACATGGGGCAGATTCATGTTTTGCACCAGACACTAGTGGTTACGGTGGTGTTAAGATTGGGGGGAGTATTGAAGGTTCTGGAGGACCAATGTACTTGGAGGAAGGTAGAAGAAGGGGACGTATAGATGGCAAACTTTGGCAACAAGAGGGGGATTGGCCGTGTCCAAATTCCAGGTTCGTGTCGAGTTTTATATCAGCAGCAAGAAACTTTTCCTCTTGAGGATTTCCATCCACCTGTGCATCACGGGGTCTCACTGTTATTTATTACGGCGCCATTCTCTTTGATGAGAACTTTTGTGTGTGATCCTGATGTGTACGTCAACAGGTTTTTTTAGTTAGGCAATGGAGAATAACCGATTTTGTGGGATTGCAGCTGTGTCAACATCAATTTTGCATTCCGAGGTATTTGCAATCGATGTGGTAGTACTCGCCCTGCAGGTAGTTTAGTGAGTGCGGGAGGCGGAATAGGAGGCGGTCGAGGTCGGAGTCGGGAAGCTACTGAAGCAGGTTCTAGAGGACGAGGACCTGGTGGACCACCTGGCTTGTTCGGTCCCAATGACTGGAGTTGTCCAATGTATGTTTTAGCTTGCTATTTTTAAGGAGTCAAGAGCTTTCTGCTTCAAGATTACCTTCCTTTAACTAATCAGTTGAATGTGTACCGATTTCTCAGCCTCTTTTTGCTGTGGTTTCTCCTTTCGGGTTTAGCGTCAACTCGTCGCTTGAATCGTAAATATCACTAGTGCTAGTACACACAAGCAAGTTCTGAATATTGTAATACATATCGTCTTCAAAGGAAGTTATTTTTTTATCTATCATTTTGAGTTAAACGTTCATAATGTACTAGTCCTAATGCAATTTAATGTTCGATCATTGAGACAATGCTTGATTGAGTGTGCCTCGAGGCTTACTTGTCCATAGCTATTGCTCTCATTCTAAGAATTTTACTCACCATATTGGAACGAGAAGGAACCAAGTAAGTCGATGCAGAGTGAGATCCATCTGTAGATATTCTGCAGTGAATAATTAAAATACGTCTGATGTAGTTCGTTCTGACACTAATTTTTTCTTTACTCTTTGATTGTTTGCTTCAGAGTTTCCGGTATATGGATATTTAAGTTGCATTATAGCACATTTATTTGAGCTTTGGCAAAAGATTCATAAATGTTCGGTGTTGTTGGGAGAAGTGCGTGTTTTCTGACCGGCCCTGCTTGATGTTGCCAGAAAGTTTATCTTTGGCGACCTTTATTTAAGGGTTATTGAATGTTGGTTTTAGCCAGCTGATCATTCTGTGGATATTTTAGGTGTGGAAACATAAATTGGGCTAAACGCTGGAAGTGCAACATTTGCAATACTTCAAAACCAGGCCACAGTGAAGGTGGTGCCAGGTCTGTGTGGCCATTTCAAAATCAAAAGTTATATGTATAGTCCTTTTGATATTTTCTATGGTGATTTTGTCAGCTAGATTTTAAATGGAATAGGCTCTGCTTTGTAGAGATATTAGTTTTATATCTTCTGATTTGATGTTTGTGAATTTCTGTTTTTATGTTCTGTGAGTTGATGAGATTAAACGGTACTACTTTAAAATTGAATCGTTAGCGTTGCATAGGTTTAAATAAGAAGATTGCCTATTTTAGAGCACAACAGCCCAACCTTTCTCTGAACTTGAATACCAAGAAAATTTTGTGATGACGATTTTTCTGTAGCCCTCATTATTAGAAGATTTTGATGTAGCTTCGTAGTGTAATTACTTGGGTTTTATGTCTTTGATGGTGAAATATTTCATTGAATTTCACATAGTTAGTGAGGTTTTTCTGCCGGAGCTGATTTTATCAGTGTTTGATTAGGCTCCTAGAGTCAGACATATGTTTGGGGATCTGCTGCATGTTTATTTACATGGTATTGTCACATTTTTAGAGAGGGAAGGGCAGGAGGTTTTAAAGAGTTTGACGAAGCAGAAATCGAAGAAACAAAGCGTAGACGACGCGAACAAGAGAAGGTTTGTCTTCTTTGCCTTTCTCAGTCACATGCTTTAGACTTGAGAACAGGTATGGATAGACGAAGTTGGTGAAAAACGTAGACATGGAGATTGACTTTGATATCTGTTTAAACAAATGATCGTCTATGTTTACCGTGGTGTTGATTGTTTGATGGAAACGAATAATCTGGTTTAACCCTTGGTCTCTCAAATGAACAAGCTAGACGTGTTAATTGGAATAGCATTTGCTGCCACCGATGCTGAGGTTGCTCTACATTAATATAGTTTTTCCAGAAAGCCTGTTCAAGCTTGGTGGGTTGAATTAGTATTATCTGGTGTAGTTGTTCGACATTCCTTTCATGACCAACGTCTCAGTTACATATGTCGATTTGTCTAGTGATGCATGCTTGGCTTCTTTTTTCCTGCTCTTCCAGGATGATGGCGAAATGTACGACGAATTTGGAAATCTCAAGAAGAAATTTCGCACAAAGGCGAAATTAGGAAACTCGCTGGGTTTAAATATTTCTGGGATTCAAGTAGGAAAGGCTGGCTGGGATAAAGATCTGAGAGTTGTCGAAGAGCATGTTAAGGAGAAGAGCGCTCATTTTGGTGGTTATTCGTGCAGCTCTGGTGGGCATGAAGATGAAAATAGTCGGACTTATTTGCATACCGAGAGCACTAAATTTGACCATCAAGGGTCCCATTACAAAGGAGGTCGTAAAAGGAGTAGGTCGGCTGCTGAACCTTAGCCATGAGCATTTTTCCAGTGTGGTATCTTGCTGAAAGGCGACGCTCGCAAGAGGGTTCTGACGAGGACAAAGCATTGACGCGGAGGTTGTATTGGTCTCAGATTCAGAGAGCTATCGAGATGCACTGTGATCTGGAAGGAGCTGCGCACGTGAATATGACACCGTTGTGTTTTTCCGTTACTGCTTTTATTTAAACAAAATGAAATCGTATTGCAATGTTTTTTTTGTTTTGTGTACCTTAAAATAGAAATTTGGTTCGTAGTACTTAAATTAAAACTAACGAGCCATAGTATGAGTGAAAAAAAAATGTGCTTCAGTATTCAGTAACTCTGATCTATTTTTGGACGTTATTCATAACACAGTATATGTCGTTGAACTTACAGACTATGATAAGGTGCTAAGAAGTGGACAGTTTGACAAAAATCATATAAGAGCAGAGTTCCTTGAAATACAATGGATGTGTGAGTGGTGTGATTTATTATTGTATTGTTTCTCCATTTATAACTATCCATTTGAATTTTTCTATCTATCATCGAAGTGATTCTCATTTTACAGAAGCTAAGGATATGTTCACTTGGATGTCAATAGGGGTATTAGCAATATGAATGTAGTCGAAAAGTGTCTCTAAATGCATTAGTTTTCCTTTGCTATTACCACTCTTAACATTAAGTGTGAACATATCTTAACCCTTATATGCCAAAGGGAACAATAATTGTCCTCTCCTAATACACTGGGCCCTGTATTCACAATGATACACCTTGGCATAATGGTTAACCCTTGATCAACCCAAAATCCCAAATTTGGCCCCTCCAATCGTTATTTTTGGTCCTACAAAGGTAGATGGAGTCATATTGGGGCACTTGAAGTTTTGAGGGTACTACTATTGGTGTTATTACTTGGGGTAGTGTGGACAATGCATTAGTTTTCCTTTGCTATTATCACTCTTAACATTAAGGGTGAACATACCGTAACCCCTGAGTGCCCCAGTGCCCCAGATCTGGCCCTTTCAATTGTTATTTTTGGTCCTACAAAGGTAGATGTTGTGATGAGGTGCTTGAAGTTTTGAGGGTACTAGTATTGGCGTTATTACTTGGGATAGTGTGGACTAGTGCCATCATGTTGGCATGCTACGTCAAAGCAGATTTGGGATTTACAAAAAGAGTTTTTGGAGCCATTTTGGGTACAAGCGGGGATTGGCACCATCGGCCTTAGGAGGTGGCATACTGTTGGGTGCGGGTGCAGTTTGAGCACAACAGGGAGAGGTCTAAACCCATTCCCTTTGCCCTTGGTTTGTTCATCTCTCTTGTCTTGCACCACTAGCCCATAGTCCTCCGTGTTAGTCCATGTCGTATTGAGACCCAATGACTAGTTTTGGGGTACTTGGCTTTGAAGTCAGATTTCACACTTCAAATTTTGTTGTTTGATTACGAAATCTTCAAGTCAAATAGATGTCTGACTCCCCAACCTTGATACAAATTTTGACCCCAAATACCATTGGGCCATGTCAAAATGAGAGGTCGGAAGTAGCGGGGGCCCATAATTTCCCCCTAAATCTAAAAAGTCAAAACAACATTGAGCATTGTAACATTCTGAATGGTACGATGAAAGGATCCTAGACTTTTCAAGGGGGTCGTAGGTCAAGCTGAGCCCCAACTTCAAAGGTCCATACATATGGATGTGTTTTTTCCAAAATCCACACCCTTTTTAATGACAAGAGGTCTTTCTGGTCTCCTAAATTGTGAACCTAAGCTAGGCGCTCAGGGATTAACTTAATAGGTGATAAACTATTTTATTGTAATACTTAGAGCATACATTGTACCAACTAATCCTACCAAAATTTTAGCAACATTCTGTTTAATCCCTAAACATCCCCAAGGCTGCAAAGAGACTAGGCCATAGAGTATTGCTACAATTACATTTGGGTTGTAGGGCATTGAACCAAAGAGCAGTAGCAAAATCGGACCAAGTCAATGCAATCCGGTCAATTTGGCAAACTCCTTGCCAATTTTTGGTAAAGATCTACCACAAGAGCTTCAAAATCATGGATGCACCATAGTCTCTCCAAACGTGACAGGTGACCATAAGAAGAGTAGAGCACAAACGGTAATATTGGCCATAGTGGTTGCCACCTGTGGCAGGAGACACATTAGAAAGAACAGGTACATTGCAAAATTGTGGGAGACAGTGGTGAGTGCTATGGTTGTCTACGATGTGGGTTACAGCATCGAGCAATATTGAAGTAGCCATGCCTATACATAACTACAGCAAGTTGGGTCACACTTCTTGCAAGTATTTGCCAACAACCTTGGAGCCATAGTAGGGATTAGTTGTGAGGAAATGTTCAGGATTGTAGTTGGTATCAATGATGATTTTTCCCAAAGCATTGTGCACATGCACATCTTGGCTCCCTTTGCTTACGAGGTGCTCCAAAAATAGTGAAAGCTAGCGCAGACGGTTCCTCTTTTCACACTCAAGAACCAATGAATCTATTGGAAGCTAGGATCAAACCAGTCATGAAGTCTTCATGACAGTCATCATCCAACAATTGTCCCACCACTAAAGGTACGTTTTGAGGGTTGACCTTCTGCACATAACCTTCAATATAACATAGCATATTGTTCACATAGAGGTAATGAGTAAGGTCTGGCACAAAACCATGACTGTCGTAAACATTGATAAGAGGGCCTTGCATTTGGTAGTTTTGATTCCATCAAGAAATTCTTGGTCCTGTTCTCTCAGGAGGATAGTAATTGGACTCCCTCGTAACACGTTCAAATTCTTTGATTTGACCGGTCTTTGCAGCAGCCTCGATGTTGTTGTAGTGATTCTCAGGTTCCTCACTTGAACTCAAATAAGTTCCAAAAAAAAAGTACAAACCCTCAAACAACTTGAAAGTCTCAAACAGCTTCACACAGGAATCAACACCCAATTTCTCAAGGTGCCAAAAAAACTTGACCAAAGCTTGTGGATCAATTGCATGGGTGTTGATAACAATACACTTGATATCATTTAACTCTGTATAATGCTGAAGGGCATGCACGTAAGACCAGCCTTCTCACAAAGTTGAGCAACTCGAGGGCGGTCATAATGACTGAACATGCCCTTAGCCAAAATTGCATCAGCCATGTTCGAAAATGTAACCAAATTAATCTCTAAAACCTTGGTCTGGAGTAGGGTATGCTCTAGAAGATTGGGCTTTACAACATCCAACAAGAAAGCCAACACCATTTTTGTTAAATTGGAAAAATGAGGTTCCCAAAGTGATCTTCAGCTTAAATCCAACAAGTTACCTTGAACCAGATTCAAAAGTATCAAATTTAGTTTGAGCCACTACGATTTTTTCCTTGCAAATTCCTCCTCTCAAGTGAGTGAGGGCATGTGTACCAAAAAAATGTTGCTTAAACTTAGAGTTGGGTTTAACCCCTCGTTGCTAAAGCGGACGATTTTGTCCTCATTTCCCGTGTATATACTAAACCACTGGCAAGGAGGGGTTAAGGTGATCACCTTAAACCTTCAAAAGTCCCAAATACAAATATAGTTCCCAAATTAACAAATATGCCAACTGTTGCCTCTTTATTGTGTTGCGCTGGAGGAACAAGTCAGTGATGACATTGTATTCCACAAAGCAACCACCTTCCAACTACGACCTGCAATTCATGTAATCAATGCTACTAAATGAGACTCCACTGTTCCTAGGTCAGGATTCATTATTGCACTTTTGAAGTCAATAACATGCCAGCATTTATAGGGCTGCAAAGAAAATGAGGACTAGGATAATTATTGATGCTAAAACCAAGTATTAAAGCGTTAAGTAGCATGAGATGCAACTAAATCTTCTTTAGAGCAAGACGAGCATATCATCTTTCAATAGTACGGATGCATCCTCTGAATTTGTTGATAATGCATTAAGTCAAGCACTTTGGTGTTAGTTTAGCAAGCCTCAAGCTTGTGTGTTGTAACAATATTGCATGTTGTTACAGCACTGTGAGATCTCAAAAGTACCATGGTCTGTGCTAATGAAATAACTTGCTGATTTAGAGTACTAAAATGTACCAATCCCTCTGCTCTAGGTAAGTTTCCTTGTCTTGCAAAATTCACAATTTTGCTCCAAGTTATTGAGCTGACAATAAAAATTGGCATTCAAGGTTAGAGGAGAGTATGAAACAAACAAATAAGAAGTCCATATGTAGCAATACGACGCCATATCCCATTAAAGAGTGTCTAGCCATGTAGAAAACATCAGAGGAGAAGAGCACAAAGTCTGCACGGAACATGATACTAAAGCTTGAGATAAGGAAACAATAGTAGGTTAGAAAGAGACATGATATACTTGGTTGCTAACAAAAGGAACGATTATAGCCTCATTGACAGTAACAAGGAGGGCTTGTCCTTGGCGATTGATTGCATAGAACTCACCAACTGTTAGGGCATTGGCAATCAAGGAAATAGGGTTTAGATTGATTCAATCTGTATACGTAGCTATTGCCATTTCTAGGTCAAGCCCCAATAATTTTGGAGTAATCCACTTCCAAAAAACCACTTGGTAACAAATGCCATACCAAGGAGCTGATTCAATGATGGAGACTCTTGCCTTGCTATGGCTCTATTTCTGAAGCTACTTCTAACATCTGCAGGAATGCATGTTTAAAATTAGCAGCAGTGACTAATTCATTAAGGCTACATTCTCACCTGCTCTGACTTTTGATACAATTCTATCTTGGCTTTCAATTCTATGTTAAAAATTTGAAGATGATCTTGCATACTACCAAGCATTTGAGCTGAAACACATAAGAAACACAACATGAATACTGCATATATATTGCCATTGGTATCATTTCCTAGCGCTTGAGTTAACTGTGAAACTGATCAAGGCTGCTGTAGATAGTGCCAAGATACCACCAATAGTGCCTCACAACTCTATTTCAATGCAAGGCGGAATAGTGCAAGTTTCAATTGAAGAATCAAAATGCAAATGTAGATTTCCAGTACATGTTACTATTTTTGCAAGAAAACCTCTATAAAAAATGCAACCTGCTATCTTCTTTTTCATTTTGGTTTAGAGAGGCACCACTCTCTCCGTTGAACATACGCTAAAGGTGCAAAGTGCATAAGGTATGTACACCCATAAGCGTCAAACTAAGGACTTTGAACATGATGAGTATCAATAAACAACTAGCAAATTATAGGATCCTATTAGAAACAGAAATGTAATGAGTTTACACATTTGAATGTTTTATTTGGATACTGTGAGAATACGTTGTGAATTTTTAAAGAACAAACTGCCCTTGCACCCATAACCACTTTGAAGATTTCATGTTCACATGTTCTACATCCTTGTCATTACATCTATCCACTTCCATTGATTTTCCAAGATTTTCAAAGGTGACAGTTATGGAGACACTAACGCTTATGGATGTACATACCTTACTCCTGCTATAACCATCGCACTTGCTGCCAACTAGGAAGGTCGTAAGCCACGTCCTGACCTCGACACCCGATTCTCCTTTGGGTTGACAACCTGTAGCAAATATATGTAGATTGTAGACTTTGGAACATATAATCACCACTCAATCTCTGCAGATTGATTGGCTGCAATTGCGAAGCACGTCAAATTGTTGAGGAAGGCACAAGTACAAGCTCCACCAAACACTAGCGGATTCCCCCTAGTGCACCGTTTTCAACTACGCAGAAAACCACCTATATTGGCCACAGCGGCACGTTGGGATGTTTAGGGGTTAACCCCTAAATGTCCCGGCGTGCCGCTCCGACCAATACAATATAGGATATTTTGTTTGTATTTGGAATGGATCTACACCTCTACTATAGTTGAGACCAACAAAGAAGTTTGAGAATAGATCAATGCGGTTCTAGTGAGCTACTTGAGATCCCAAATTAAAATTTCTTATTGGTAGTAAATGACATTTATACAACAGCGTGTATACTATGTCTTATGGGTATTTAAGGGTTAATCCTTGAACAGCCCAAAAGCCCTTTGCGGCCGTATGTATGGCCATATGTGTAGACGTATTTGAGTTGCTATGAGCGCTTTCCAAATTTTTTTATGCACCCACCACCATACAACCGTTCAATATATGTGGTTGTAACACTTCATTTCTAACTAATTCAAACTTCTTAATGATGGTTGTGATTGTATTTGATACCGTAGCTCCAAAGCCCAAGGGCCCTTTTAGGGATTAAAGGTAGGAACACCCATCCTTGTGAGGGTTCCCAGAATCAGAAATCTTGGAAAATTTGTGGAAGTGAATAGATGTAATGACAAGGATGTACAACATGTGAACATGAAACCTAAGTGTTGGTTGTAGGTGCAATGACAATTTGCTCTTGAGAGTTTCACAACTTGCTCTCATAGTATCTAGATAATACATTCAAAAATGCAAACTCATTATTTTTTTGTTGCTAATAGGATCCTATAATTTGCTAGATGTTTATTAATAATCATCATGTTCAAAACCCTTAAACTTGTGCTTATGGCTGTCCCTACCTTAGTTTATCATATTTATGTGCCATTTAGAGTCACTTATTTCTTATTCTTTTGTAAGGTACAAATTTAGCAATATACTATTTATGGTATTTATTGTTATGTTACCACAAGTGCTACCTGCACTTTTACTTCACTTTAAATCTCAACTAGTTTGCATATAGAGTTACCTTCCTTTTGTTCACACCCCTCTTTGTTGCCTCTTCTCCTTATCCTAAACCCCTTATAGTCTACTTATCTTCATTGCTTGCAATCCACGTTGCTCCTCTCTCTCCTTCTAGCTTGCTTCAATTTCATCGCTCCTCTCATAACTTTGCCTTTGTTGCACTATTTTGGAAGATTGACCTTTGTTATGTCTCTTGCACGCTTGCTTGTTGTTCCATACTGCTGTATTTGCATTCCTTGCATTGCTCATATTGCCAAAGAGCCACAAAGTTCAATAGGTGATTTTTCTCTTGAATTTTTTCAATTTTGGTGTGTTTTTTCCAATTTTCAAGGGTGCAATGCTTTTGTTTAATCAAATGTAAAAGGTAAATACAATCCCCCACCTTCCATGGGTCTTGATCCTCCTCATGCAATCAATATGGAAAGATATCCATTGTTGCTTCACCAATGGTTTATTTCTAAAGCACCTTGATTTAGCAAGAATAAAGCTTTTGTTTTTTGTCAATGCCAATTCAATAACTAGGATTTTGGTTATAGATATGGAAATTTGTGTCAAGGCCACTTTATATATGGCTTGGGGCCGGATAGAAGGTCAACCTATTTTGAAGAGCTTTGGGCCTTTGATCCAACTCCAAGTGGTGCAACCAACTCAACCATGAATAAAACTTGTAGGGCCAAAGACTACAAGCTCCCAAACTATGGGAACATTGGAGACATCATTGGGAACTTTGGAACTTTGGGGACTTCATTGGGAACTTCATTGGGAACTTTGGGAACATCATACTATAATATTAAATTAAAAAATTAATTTTTTTAAAGAAAAAAAGTTATG
The DNA here is from genome assembly GCA_963920765.1 of Ulota crispa. Classification (NCBI taxonomy): domain Eukaryota; kingdom Viridiplantae; phylum Streptophyta; class Bryopsida; order Orthotrichales; family Orthotrichaceae; genus Ulota; species Ulota crispa. Next base: position 4,857,535 of record OY987252.1, read on the forward strand.
ACCTTTGTTAAGAAATAACAATTCTATTGATTCTTTTGTATTTATTTGATTTTAGGTTTTTGGATTTTAGAATTTTAGGATTATTTTTATCTTTTTTCATTAAAAACAATGACAGAGATTTTAGTCTACTAAACAAACTCAATGTGGTCCAAGCTTGTAGTTTGCGCTATATAATGGTCCAGATATTAACTCATTACATTAATTTATATTTTTTTGTTGTAGTAAAAATGAATCAACTTCTAACATTATATATAAACTTGGAAAAAATATTTACTCCCAAAAGTTACTATAGTTGACAAGTAGTGTATAGGTTGACATTTAGTGTTGGTAACATTAAGGTACTTCTTGATATTTATTGTTGGGGTTTGTAATAAGTGTTACTAACACTAAATACCATAAATAGTGTAGCTTGAAGGGTTGAAACTAATTGTAAAGTACACATGAAGGCCCTTGAGAGCAACCAAGGGAACGGCCTTAGAACTTGCATAACATACTACTTTTGTTAGAATGATGGAATTTTCACACTAAGCGCTTAAACTGTGTAAAACTAAGACAAATTGAATAGCCATATGCAACCAATTTATCTATGTGTTTGATCTAAAGTAGAGGGATGAATACAAGATGGACTCCAAATGAAATTCTAACATGGTTGGTATTGGGTTGCAATAGGAGACCAAAAGTTTTCTCCATTGTACTAGATTCATTTTATATTGCAAATGAGCCTTGATGCACAACCACAACCATGGTAGTTACTTCAAGCAAGTTTTGGCTATTGGACAACACAAGAGGACGGACAAAAAAGGTAGCACGGACAAAAGTGTTTGCCTTATTGTAAATTTTAAGGCATTTATAGGATATTTGACCTAAAATGGAAGAATTAAATTATCATTTTTCATTTTATTACATAATATGGCTTTGAATGCACTTTTCAACTTCATGTTGGCAATAATGAGTGTCACTAGCATGTATACAGTAAGTCTTTTTTATTATTTTGCACCATTTTTTAAAGTCAATTATGAGTTGACTTTATTAGATAGACTATGATTTCAAACGGGCATTTTGGGCTTACAACCGAGCAAGCAAACATGCGGCCTTATGTGGCAACTGTGGTCACAACCATCAAATCAAGAACAACAAAAAAAATGCAAAACACAACGCCCATTGTAGCAAACCATTAATGTCTTACGAATTGATCTATTCTTTTTGATGTGACATAAGTAGTAAAAGTTATTATTCTATGTCATTGTTTTTGTCAAGATATATTAAGACCACATTTAACACAATCATTTGACCGTATTTTGGGTCAAATAAACTTGTCTTGTGAACTCAAGTTTCTTTGAATTCTAAAGAGGCTTAATATGTATTGTGCCTAAAATTATTAATTTAGCTTCTTTGTCTTTTACTAGTTGCAACTTTGGCTTCTTGTGATATATTAGAATTCAAAATTAGGGACCTTTTTGTGCTAGTGAATTTGTAAGCATAAGTTTTTTTATTGTTGGAGTCTCTTTGGAGATTGAGGAGGTTGTTATTGTAACATATCTATGCCCATTAATCCAGCTTTTTAGTCTTTGACAAATCTCATGACAACTCTATTAATACAGCTTTGGTTCCAAAATAGGAGTTTAATGTGTGCTAATGAATTTGTAAATGTGAGCTTATCATAGCTTGCAGCCTCCTTGAAATCTAAAGAGGTTGTTTAAAATTCAAAATTATGCTAATATGTCTAGCTCTTTAACCTTTGGCAATTCAAATGGCAGTTCTTGTGCGACCTATTTGGTTTGAAGAGTGAGTTTGTATTGTTCCAAGTGAATTTGTAGATGTTAATATATTGTAGGTTGAAGCTTCCTTAAAATTTGAGGGAGTTCTCTTAATTTCTTATTTATGCATACCTATTCATTATGTACCCAAAATTTGTGTCATAATCTAATTTTTTGGATGATATTTTGATGGGTGATTGGATGAATGTTTTTGGATCATGGATAACCCTTTCAAAGTTATTTTCATGTGCATGAAATAGAATTTCTACCATTTTTGCTTTTGTTTACTTTATTTGAACATTGTATGAGTTTATAAAAGCCCTATCACGAGACATGGCGTCGAGGGTCTCTCCATATTGTAGTGCTTGCGTGGATTAGTGTGTTGCTAATCTACAAGTTAAGACGCGCGCTTGGCATGCAACATTCATCCAATGGATGGATTTCATCCGTTAGGGTTGTGTGTGTGTACATAGTGGCATGCAAGCCCTTGACTTGACTTTCTTTGTCAAGTTAAGCTTTGTGAGTGAGTTGAGAGTGTTAGTGATTGTTTTGCTTGTAATTGATGTTTTATTAATAAAATCTCATTGTTTTCTATCATTTTACACTTGTTGATTCTTCCTTTGTGGAGTGCAAGACGATTGACTACTAGTGAGTTAGAACCTAATCACTTGACAAATAGAGAGTTTGTGGTTTTGGATTAGGGTTGAGTAATCTGAAGTTTGAGTGAGGATTCATGTGCATTGCTTTAGGCGGTCACAAACATTGAGGCAAAAATGACGTAGTTAAATGCAAGGTAGTCTAAACCGACATGACATTGGGTTTTCACATCCAGATGTCATGACGCGTCCGTCCTGACGTGTCTGGACACGGCAAGAGCCGTCCGGAATGCTAACGAGCCGTTCAAGCCGTGGATGAAGTCCGTTGACAAGACCACCGATTGGACACATGGTTTGTTGGCTGAATGCACGATTCGTCAATTGGACCCACGGGCCGTCCAGTGGATGGCCCAACAACATTTCCAATCCGTTGGGCAAGACTAGCCGTCCACAAAAGTTTTAGGGTTTAGGGACCATAAGAAGGACTCCCTCATATTGAAGGTCACTTTTCTTTGTTCATCTTTGCTCCTATGATTTGGTTGGTTTACAACCATTGCACTGGAGGGAAGTCCAAGAAGAGTGTGTGTGGGGAACACTTGTTGTGAGAGCAACAAGTGTTGTTTCTTCATCACATTATGTTCAGAATACTAATCTTGCTCTCTTCTTTGCAGGGTTAGGTAGAAGAACAAGTAGTGGCAATGGGAGTGGGGAGGACTCAATGGAATCCTTGGTACACGCATCAATCAAATGGAAAAAGTGCATGCAATTACACTGGGACTTTAATAAGTTATCAAAAAGATTGCTTGCTTTTCCATTTGGGGTACAAAGGAAATAATAACCTCCCTAGCGTGAGGTCTTGCAACAAAGTTGTTGCAGCTAAGAAGGCCATGTTTTTCAATTGTGGAGGAAATGTACTTGTTGTCTTTTTGGGTGAAATTGAAAATAATGTGGAAGTGATATTGCCGTCAACAACTCTAGCAAGTGCGGTATATGGAGAGCGGCAGCGTACTACTTTAGTCTCAGCAAATGAAGATGCAGAACCGTACAAGGGGCAATGCTCCCAAGTACAATTGTCAAAGGCGTCTGGCCCTAGTTTAACCCCCAATTGACCTTTGAGGCAATTATTTGTACAAGAAGGAATGAATTCCTCAAAGAAATGGTTGCTAAATAAGAAATGGGCTAAGTTTTTTTATGAAGCTAATATATTATTCAATGTAGCAAAGCACCCTGCTTTTATAGATGCAGTGAGATCAACATCAAAGGCAAAAGTTCTATATAAACCTCCAATTTACCATGCACTTTGTACAAAGCTCTTGGGATCTGCAAAAGGTGAAGTGGTAGCAATAGTGGTAGAAAAGACAAGGAGACCAATCTATAAGTATGGTGTGACAATATGCTCAGATGGATGGGACAATGTCTCACATTGGCCATTGATCAATATCATGTTGGCATGTACAAGCGGAGAGGTATTTCTTAGATTGGTAGATACCACAGGTGAAAGCAAAGATGCTACCTACCTGGCTAATTGTATGCTTGATTTCATCAAAAAAGTGGGGGGTCAGAATGTAGTACAAGTTTGCACAGACAACGTAGGGAGCATGCGTGCTGCCTCTGCTTGAATAATTGGACGGTTTCTACACATTTACTTCCAAGGTTGTGCAGCGCATGTGCTGGACCTTTTACTTGAGGATTGGGAAAAACAAGATTGGATAACTAGCATTGTGGGGAAAACAAGGCTCATTGTAAATTAAATTTGTAGGCATCATATGCCACTTGCAATCTTTTGTCAGCATTCTTCCAATCACATGCTTAAATATCCAAATGAAATGCGCTTTGCAACAACATTCCTCATAATTGAGCGGTTGGTGGAAGTAAGGGAAGCCATGGAATTGACTATCCATGATCCGCAATGGAATGAGTACATGAGGAAATTGACAATAGACAAAACTTGGAAAAAGGTGGACTTTGTTCGACAACATGTGCAATCAAATGCCTTTTGAAGGTCATGATTGAACTTTGTGCGCATGGTGGAGCTTGTCTTGGTTGCCCTTTGAGAGTTTGATGGCAAGCGTCCGTGTATGGAGAAGGCATGGCTTGTGATGAAGAACGTGGAGAAGATGGTTTTATCTTTCAAGGATCCATTGTTTTCTTTACCAGCTTATTATGCGGGTCGCGCTGAAGACAAATTTTATGCAAGGTGGGATATGATGAGAATAGATCTGCATTACGCAGGTGCTCTATTGAATCTCTTCTTACTTGATGAAGTCACGCTAATGGACCATGATGAAGCAAAACAAGCCATATTGAGAGTATTGCGCAAAATGTCAGATGGAGACCAAGCGTTTGCCTCAGCTTTGTCTGAGTACCAAGCTTTCCGAGAGGAGCAAGGCCATTTTGGTGGACTCCCAAGCGTTCACACCTGAAATTTGGAGCCCCATGAATAGTGGGATTTTCTTGGAGCGGGTGCCTGTACTCTTGCACCAATTGCCAAAAGGATCCTCGTACAAGTATGCTTTGCATCATCATGCAAACGCAATTGAAGCATGTACTCCTTTGTTCACAACAACGCCCGCAATAGATTGACATCAGAACGCACAAAGCAATTGATTTATATTTATACAAATTCCAAGGCTATGAAGGACAGGGCTGCAGCTGATCCAACAAGGTGGTATACCAAGAACATGATATCAGAAGACTCCATGGTAGAAGAATTTGATAGTCTGGACCATGGATTTGTTCTCTCCAACCCTGACAACGACAACTTCAATGAAAATGGTGACCCGTTTTGTAGGGACAGTGGAAGGCAGGGAAGGCGTACCTAATTGACGAGTCCATATTTGACTTTGATGAAGGGGATACTATTGGCAATGGCCATGAGGGACTCAAACAAAGACCACGGCATATTGCACATGCATGGACTCATGTACCAAGTGGGAGAAATACAGAGTCTTGAAGACATTGTAGCAGAAACTCTACCAAATCTAGACACTCTTGACAAACGAGTGGCCACTTTAACATTACCAGGTGGTATTCAAGTTCAAGGAGAATACGAACATGATGAGGTCGTACCACCAACATTGCCTGCTCAAAATGCTCGTATAGAAGGCCCTTTTGTACTCCTGTGGTAGATATGCCTCTTCCACATGAAGTCTCAAGTGGAGTGCAACATAAGACGCCCATATTGGACAATCCACCAATTCAAAATTTGTCTAGGCCATCTTCTTCTGAGGTTCATCTTGCTCCATCATCTTTGTCAATAGGCACACGGTTGACTAATCTCTTTCCAACTTTGAATATGCCAGAGTGTAGGACTTCATACTGGGCTTCATCACGCCCAGGTGTACGTCCAAGCAATCCATCTTAGCCTCCTCATCAACAAGGTACTGCTAGTGAACATGTGAATAAATGAGGACGGCACACATTGCAAAGAGAACATGCAGCAGCCCAACCATTTGACTCTGTAGGGATGCCCAATACATATGGGGTTACGGATGCAACCGGGCAAAGATCTATTTGGACAGTGTCCTCCATTGTTTGTCCTTCTCCTTCTACTAACCTTGTCCCCCTTCCTCATGCATCAAGTCAAAGTGGCAGTGCTAGATCCAGCAATGATGACATTTCCGAATCCGTTGGGGCTATGTCCGGTGACTTGGGCAAGGTTCCAAGAGATAGTGATTATAGAGTGCCGCGACAAATTCCAATATTGGGACTTGGCGACAATAAAACTGCTACCAAAGAGGGTAATGCAGTTATTTCCAGGTGCAACCGTAGGCACAAAAATTGTTGAGTGATTTTATGTAGAAGAGAACAACATCTTCATGTTCTCATGTGCAAGGGTTTAGGGTGCTCATTGTACATCACCCTACATGCCAATTTTGGCTTTAATATGAAGGATCACTCTTGCTTCTTTCACTCTCATGAAGTCATGAAGGACGTGCATAATTGCCTTTTACATCTTCTTTGCACATAATGTCCATGTGTTTTTATACTGGTCCATAATAGATCTTTTTCCCTAAAATTTAAAGCAAACATTGTTTCTGCAATATTTCATTCTTTGCATAAGGGACAATGGATTTAGGGTTTTGTAGTGCTTCATTTCATTTTGGCCCATGGGGTAGTTATAAATTGTAGAGGCGGTTTTAGGGTTTAGGGTTTATCACAACCCTCTAAAAGACTATACTTTTCTCTGTGTCAAAATCAACGCAAAATGCCACTTCCAGGAGGTTTAGGGTTTAGAATTAAGGGTTTAGGGATTAGGAAAATGCAACTGGAAGGTCTTTGCCCAGGATTGTGAGAGTATAACAATTGATTGTGGAAATTAGCTCTTTCCAAATCATACGGAGTGACACATTTTAATTTAAAATAACAAAAAACATAATTTGTGATGACCATATTATTCTTGCACTCATACGCCTTTATCCTTGATTTTTTTATGGTTTAGGATTTAGTGGTTGCAATATAATTTTTCCGTGTATGACATCAATTTATGGTTTAGATAGTTCATGGTTTAGGTACTTTAGGGTTTAGGGTTTAGGAATTTTAGAACAATTGTAACCATATGTACAACAATCAACAGATGGGAAAGTTTGTGAGTAGATAAAGGTTTAGAAAGACTGAAATCACTAAATGGGTAAGCATTTCAATACTGAAATGAAATATGCTAATCCGGAAAATTACAAAATTGTGATACATAATCTACTTAATTTGATTAATTGATTTCCCAAAATATATCAAATCAATTAAACCAAATTGCTTCTATGATTATTTTAGAGTGTACAACTCTTCATTGACTATAAATAAAAACTACCAAAAAGGCTAAAACCTTCACTTTATTGATTGAAATTGAATCATTCTAAGTTTTTCTTTTACAGATCATTGTGAATGCCTAGATTAAAATTCTAATATTAGAACAATGTACATTACAAAGAATTTGACCAATTGATTTTGAGGTTTACGGTACATTTGTACAAGCAATCTTAAGCAAATCTCCCTAAGTAACTAAGATCATGCATAACTTTATTATCAAATGACAAAATTAACATATGATTGCATGCTCACATAGATCTCTACTTCCCCAACCATTAGTAAAGCTCTCAAAAAATCACAAGAAATAGTTTACAGATACGTACATTTCCAAAGGCTAAAGCAACAAAGCCCAACCTTTCCCCCAAATAGGCAACTGTCTTTCAAGAGTTTAGGCTTAGTTTGAAAACGATCAAAGCACATATTGTAGATCTAATGCTTTTGTTGAATTTTGCATATTACCATACAAACTTTGACCCTTTGAGGTACACTTCACAGTTGGAATAAATTGAATGACATACCACAAAATAGTTCATTACAAACATCTTGAAAATAGTCAACAAAACATTTATTTATTTATATAAAAAGGAACGTAGAAAACGTTACATTCCTAGAAGAATGCAAGCATTGCTACACGTCTATTTTGCCACTATTATAATGGAGTAATAGACCCCAGTGCTACGTAGTGCATCCCAAATTTGCACTTAAATGTAATATACTAATACCTAGCCTTTGTTCTTTGCTTCTTCGTCCTTTAATTCTTGTTCTTTTTGGGCTTTGTGGTAGGAATCCACAGGAGGTGTCCAATTTGTTGGAGCCCCACTAAGTCATTGCAAGGCATGTGTCATTGAGTGTCGTTGCAGTGGATCCTCCTTGCACGGTTCCTCCAATATTGCCTGGAACATCAAAAATGCAGTATTATTAGGAATCATCTCTTCATTTCCTTTGTCTTCCTTCCATACCTTTGCCACAATTTTTCCTACGGCATATCCATCTCTATGTATACCTACACATAGTGGCTTCACCACTCTAGTGGGAGATACAGAAGATCCTGCCCCTCCAATTAAGTACATCAATTCCGATGCCACCCACCAATGTTTTTTTCTTGTTGCCTGCAACTGTCCAAGGTCTTGGAATTGGTACTACAAAGGGGATATTTCATTCAGGCAATTGCCCATTTCCCAATTGCATAGCCCAATCCACACATGTCTTCCATCATCATTTGGAAAGTGCAGCATGATGTTATTTGGGGTTTTGTTATTGTGTAATACCAAATATTCCTGCATAGCCTCCATAATGCAAATCATTGCCCACTCAAGTTTGGTGCGGTTGCGCCTGTATACCATGGTTTGTTTGGCTTCTTCCATCACTTGTGGAGTTGCGTGATATGCAAGCTCTTCAATTTCTTCATAATCTTTGTTCATGCAATCCAAATGAAACATGGCACCTAGGGTACCTCCATTCCACCATTGTGAATAACATTCCATAGTTGTGTCATTCACAGCAAAGAATTTGATGACTCCTAGATGCTTGCATGGATAAACCAATGCCTTGATGGACAACTTCTCCCTAGCCTTCTTCAAATTTTCAACATGCAAAGATATCTTCCTCGCTAATTCCATTCTATTGAGAATATGTTTAGAATTTTGGAGAATAACTCTACGCACTCGTCCATGCCCCCTTTGTTTGCTGCTGCTGGAATAGGCGTTCACCACCACCCCTCGCACAAAGAACACCACCCCTCCTCCTGCCCCTTGACCTATGGCCAAGTTTTGACTCTTTTGAAACCACGGAGCAAAGCAAACATTGCATGAGGAGAATCCACAAATTGCATTGTGCCACCAATACACCTTCCTGTACAGCAGCTTCAATGCTTTGTTCCTTTGGCTCATCATCATGCTTGAAGCCTTTTATGTTGTCAACGTCTTGGACGAGGTTGAAGACGCAAGTTTGCACTTGATCATCTAGCCATTTCTAGAATTTCACCTTTGTCCCGTCCTCCAGCCACTCGTCCTCGTTCATTGCTATCCAAAACAAGTGGTGGAGTTTTTTCTTAACAATATCCACTCCTTGCATTCCGTGCAAGATGTATGCCGTATTCAGTTTTGAGGTGGAGTAATGATCAAAAAAATATTCAGTTTTGAGGTGGAGTAATGATCAAAAAAATTCATTGCCACTTCGTGCAACCTCCTTGTTGCAATCTTCCTTGGGTACTCCTCAGGGTTTGTAGCTTTGTGCCTCTTTCGTTGCTTTCACTTCTTCCCTTTGAAGATTGTCCAACACCCACAAGATTGACCCCATTTGGTCATGCAATCACAGCCTCCAAAATGCCATCTATTGATTTTGGAGAAAATTGCACAATTGGATCTCTAATGCATGTGAACTAGGCATCTACCTTCTCATTCAAAAAATCACGCCCCACCATTGAAATATAAATCAAGTATAAAGAACAAAGAATTTAGGGTTTAGAGTTTGCAAAATTCGCAAAACCCCCCCCTTCTTCACCCAAGCCCCTACCCAAGCACCCGCGCTCCCAAGCAAGGATTGAAGACAATCAAGGACAAAGAAGCACTGTCAAAGCAAGAGGGACTTGTGCAAATTAAACCAAAAGGGACATATAAGTATGCAATTCCTATGGACGGCAGTCCGTCAAGGGGATGGGCACCCCGTCCTCAAGAGATGGGCTAGCCATCCAAGCAACGGGCAGGCGGACAAGGCAATGGGTTGGCCATCTTGGCGACGGGCAGGCCAACAAGGCGATGGGAGGCTTTCCAAGTGATGGGCTATCCTTCCAAACAATGGACTCTCCATCCAAACGACAGGCGGGCCGTCCATGGTCTCGGTCGCACCAACAAGGCAACGGTTTAGTCCGTCCTTCAGGCCGTCCAGGGAATGGATGTGGAAGTTGTCCAATGAATGGGCATGCTCTCCATTGGATACCCTGCAAAGACGGTTGGAGCAATTAGGGGTCAAAGTATCCGTGGAAATTCTCTCTAGATTGCAACTCCAAAGGAATTTGTACACGCATCGCCCTAGCTGCAAGAATTGCCTAGAAGTGGGTGAAAACTAACATTGGGTCATTTAATTCCAAGAATACTCCTACAGATTTGAACACGCTCATTAAACCCTATGCTCCATTAACCCCTAAATGCCCAAGGCACCCTATTTGGGTGTTTACAAAACTTTGAAGATGAATAAAACCTTACCAAATCACTTTTTCTAGTAATGTCTGTTGTACATAAGTTTGTTTTGAAGTCTACTTTCAACATCAGAAATTTGATTTAAAAATTGAATATTGCTGATTTTTCTACTCAAGATGTTATACAAGGGTGCCCACTGCAATGTTTAGTTTTTTAGTATTGGAACATCTTGGAAATGAGCCTAGAATACTCTACAGCCTAGAGAAAAATCCGCATTAGAAATCCATTCAAAAAATACACAAGAGTATATTTTGAATAATGAATATTGTAAATTGACTAAAATTAAACATGTAATAATCTTGAACCTCATATTGTATTGATGACAATCTATTTAGATTTGACATGTGAAATGAGGATTATAAAAACTCAAGCATCTTTTGCAGCATTAACACCCTCATGTCAAAACGTTATAATTTTTCAAACTACAAGTGATATTGTTGAGTTTTCCTTTTCCATGCAATTTCTACCATGTCAAAATCAAATTTATACAATTATAGTTTCCAAAAACTTCATGACAATTATGAGAAGCTTGGTTGGTTGTTCAGTTCCTTGAAAATGCGAAGAAGTTAAAAAAGGGCTTGGGTATTTTAGGGGTTAAAGGTTAGAACAACCCAAAGCAGCACACTTCTTAGTTAGGTTTCATCATTGACCCCAACTTACCATCTCTAGAGCACGTTTGAGAAAACCATAAACTCCAAAGGCAGTCACAATCATGATCAATCCTTACGCTTCCAAATAAAGTTAACATGGCGCCTTACCGTAATAAGTACATGTAGATCAAATTTAAGCCCTGTAGCATGTGTTTTTGCTACAAATGTATACTTGCCTTCCCATCTTTGAGCAATTCCATGAAAGTGTGAACCTTGAGGGGGTCACCAAGGAATTAGCGTTAATTAATTCCACAAAAATTCCCACATGACCCTTGCTCTAATTGGAAGTGAATGTGCAAGTTTTAGGTCATTTTGACTATTATTTCTATGTGATTTAGTTAGGAACCTTGTTATTCCATCTTTGAGCAATTACATGAAAGTGTGAATCCTAAAGGGGTCACTAAGGAATTAGCGTCAATTAATTCCACAAATCTTTTTCTTCTCACTTCTCAAGTCATTCCTGTGGAAGTAGATGTTTCCAATGAATTATGCTTAACAATTTAGTGTTTTGACTCATTCTCTATTTCCTTTTACTTACTATTTTTTCCCATGTGGTGTATAGTTCCAATTGATTTGAAAATTCTCCCACATATACCTAAATTGATCTCTAACATGGAACAAAAAGGCACAACTTGAGGTACATCAACTTCTTTGTTATAAGAGTGGTTAGAAGCTCCTAAAATTTTTGGGCAGGGTGGTTTTTATTTTTATTTTTGAAGAAAAAAGGGTGTGGTCATCTAGGGGTTAACATACCCTTTTAATGTACAATTGTTCACGCCGTCCATGAGAACTCAAGACCGTCAAAATGGACGGGCCTACCTCCAATGGGGATCACGGTTTTCTTTTCCTTTTTTAAGAAGTGCCAAAATGGCAATTTATAACGTTATAGCACTGCTCCATATTTCAACATTCATCCACGCATTGGACAGAAAATATCACATTACCACATGTTACATGTCTATAAGTTGGTTTTCATTCACAATTTGATAGTTTCATTCAAGTCTTTTTAAAGTTTGAAGTTTTTTGACAATTTCATCCAAATATTAGTGATTTTTTTCTATAGGATTGGTGCTAGTTAAAAACACTTGGTGCAATTCTGCCTGAAATTGCCAAAAAAAGAAACCCTGTTGGAGACAAAGTGATGGACGGGATGTTCAGGGTTCGTTGCGCTCAATTGACGGGCTGTCAACGTTCAATTGTAGCTGTCCAACTAGATGGACCATTTGTCCGCCAGAGCCGTCGACGTTCAATCGTAGCCATCTAACTGGACATACCAGTTGTCCGCCAAGGCTGTTGTCAAATGGCGCAAGCTGTCCAGACCTTTGATAGTCACTCTAGGCCGTCAAGGCCATTGACGAGCAATAATAGCCATTGATGATGTCAGCATGTCTGTCCATGTAGGTCGTCAATGGGCTTGGACGGCTTTTTAATTTTGATTATTAGAACACAAGGCTACTGATGGCGTCTGGACCATTGGGACGGGAATTTGAACCTTTGGATGGATAGCCAAACCTTTGGACAGAACACTAAGGCGGCCAACGGTCTCTCTAAGCGGTCAACAGTCCCCTGAACCTGCCGACGGACTCTCCGTCGACGCTTGGCCCGTCGATTAATGCACACGCCGTTATGATGGCAGTATGAGGCTGGGGATGGTGCCCCAAACCTGTCAACAGGCTGCCAAACCTTTGTGGATGCCCTGGCCGCTGATAGAGGGGCGCATCCGTCCACATCAACGGTCTAGATTTGGGGTTTTAATGCCAAATTTATCCCAATTACCAACCCAATCAGCTTGGGTAAATTGGGGTGTATAAACTTGCTAAATCTCCTAATAACCGTGCTTCCTCTCTTGAGATGCTTTGTCTTTGCTTGAGAAAGCTTTGCATTGCAATTCAAGGGAAAGTGTTATACATTTGGCATTTGCTTTGCCAAATTTCAGTTGCCTCCACGCAACAGAAGGCAAAGCAATTTGCCTTTGTATCCTCCTACAGACTGTGGTTTTTTACTGTGCAAGTAAATAGTATGGCTACTCCAGGCTCCCCAATTCACTCAAAGAATGAAAGTGAACCTCCGAGGAAGAGATGAAGAAATTGGTCGGAAGTGGAATGGGCTTCTATAGCAATGTGGAGGTTCTGGCAAAGCCTGGCTACAAACAGGAGGTGGAACCTTGGACAAGAATGACATGTAAAAAGTACATTGACTGTGCCCACATAAACCGCCATTGGGAATTCACTAGGTACAAGACGCATGTGAAGTTAGGCATGGCTTTAATCAACAAATGCAAGCACCTTGCATTCAAAAAGAGGTTGACTAAGGTTTCATTGACACTTTGGAGGAGGTCACAAAGAAGGATGCAATGCTCTCACAATGTCAAATGGCATACACAGAGGTTTATTTTGGGAAAGATGTAAATTGGACTACTTACCAAGCCACAAAATAGAAAAACAGGTTTCCAAACAGACATTGCCACATTCCTGCAAATGCAAATGTGATATTGGAAGAGGTGGCACATGACGTGGAAAACAATCAGCAAATTGTGCAAGAGATTCCAGCGCAAGTTGTGGTCTAAAATGTAGTAGATCTACATGAAGCGCAAGATCAAGATGTAGAAGTGGATGTTGAGCCACTAGAAAAACGTGGAGTTCATGAAGGAAACAACCTAGCAAATGAGGTTGCCGTGCCAGTAGCAGTGCAATAGAATGTGAACGTTATTGTTCTGGTGCACCAAGAGAATTTTGTCTTCAATCTGATTCATGGAACGGGCACCAATGATGAGGACCTCTAGTACATGCGCAACTTAGTGCTAATGCTGCAAGCAGAGAAAGACAAGGCATTAAGGGCACATGCAGCAGATGTAGAGGTGCATAGAATAAGGGTAGGGTGCTTCATGGATGAGAATGACAAGCTAGCTAAAAGCCATGCCACCCTTCTAGCTTGCAAAGGACGATCAAGCATGGACAATATTCCATTGCTAGATGATGCTGTGACAAGCACAACATATGCTGCAGATGAAAGCCCAATAGCCGCCACTCATGAAAATGAATTTGTGGTGCAACCTCATTTATCATTCCAGCCTCAAACTTTCAGGGGTGAAAATTTGAATGCGGCCGAGGCTGAAGCAATCCAAGCGGTGCAAAACCTTAGGGGGCCCATGTTTGACTTCAACGCCATGCGTGCACGTGCGGAGCAAGCAAAAGCAAAGGTGGCAAGTACAAAGGCAAATATGGAAGAACTAACAAACTCCATGCAAGCTCTAGAACTTTGCTCCATGGCAACTGAGGATAATGTCATGGTTCTCACGACATTGAACATAGAGTTGCAACAAAGATTGGACATTTTGAAGGCCTCAAATACAAGATTGATCTAGAGCCTTGAAAAGAAGGGAATGTTGCTGCCGTTGTTGAACATGAAGTTGGCGTGCAACATTTCAAAGAACAAGGCCTTGCAAATGCAGCGAGAAGTGAAGAGAGTAGCTGCAGAATTCAATGATGGAGGTCATTGTTATTTTGGCTTGACCTTGTGGCCTTGCATTGAAGAAATGTTCCCCAAAACATTGCCGACAAACCGGCTGAACACAAGCATTGATTGGAACGTGGACCCAACTTTGCAATTTCAAATACAACACTATACAATGTAGGTATTTGCGCAAAGGCCAAGTAGGCAAATCCTCATTGTTGTGGCTTGAAGTTCAAGATTTTATAAAGGATGGCACGGTATGCATTATTGGCAAGAGCCTTTTGGCCCAGAGGGTGGATGGAGCCTCGGCACGTGCCCGCATATGTACCATCTTGGGTGTCTCATTGCCCACATGGTGACCAAAAAGCAATGTGTTAATTGCAAGGCCCCCTTTCATGAGCGGCTTTACAAAATGTTTGGCCTCCAAAACCACATGCCAATTCATTACGAGCATGATGAAGATAATTTATCGGGGCTAGGTAATAGGGTTCATTGGGGGAAGGATTTGTCATGGCTCTAGAAGTGGTCCTTCAACACCTATCATCTACTGACACAAATCGCGGACAAGGCCATGCAATTTGAAAGTGTGGAGAGCGTCACCAACATCATCAAGGGGGTGATTAGAGATGGCAATCGTGAGCATTGATTGTATGCAAGTCAGCTTGCTGGTGGACACTAAGTCACAATTCACAATGTCTTTTCACATGAACCGCATCCATAGGACATACTATATGACAACAAAGGTCACAGTGTGGGATCAATTGCCAACATGACTTTTGAGCAACAATCAGCCTTTGTTGAAGACAATACATTCTACAAGGCTCAATTATTAAGTTCCATATACAACTACATCCATAATCAGTACGATAGGTGAGTAGTGGCGTTGTTGACCACTTTGCAATCTTAGAACAAATTGCAAAGGTTTTTGAGAAATGGCGTAGATTTAGCGCAAAACTTTATAGATCTAGGAGATGCCTAGATATTATATTTTTGAAGTATTTTTGATATATACCATAGTACAAGGCATTGTAATACAAGGAGATGAGTAATTTTTTTTTGGAAATGTATGCAACTAGTCTACATAGATGTAAATATATACAAGAATGTTTTCAAAACAAGGATCCAAGAAGACTTAGCACTTGTTGTTGCACTTGCAAAATTTGGTATGAAATGAAGCATTTACAATTCACTATGTCTTCTGTACATATTGTATTAAGCATTTGTATTATAGTCGTTTGCATAAAACAAATAGAGTACATTCCTAAACCACAGATCATTATAGTAAACCCATGGAAATAATCACTTTTGTGAAAGAACTGCATGATGTGATTTGGAATTACTACATGTATTACAAGCATTTTACTACATCACCTGGTGACCAAACCAATTTTTGTACTTTTTTTCAAACTTGATAAAATGTAACATGGTGAACCACACCTTTTTCCTACTTTTTAACAAATGCAACTAATAGAATATGGTGAAGGACACAATTTTTCCTACGTTAGAAGAAATGCATCATATGATAATTTCCTTGTTGAAGTAGGGGCCAACATATAGAGACTTTGGTTTCACATTGATGTACATGTGCACAAAGCATAATTTTTGTTGCCCAAATGTAAAATCCTAGAATACAACATTGATTTGTACATTACATATTTACATAAGATAAGGCTTGAACCCTCTAGGATTCAAACCCTATATCAAGATAACCAAGTAAATTGCCTAGGGTATGGAAACGCTTACAATCCTAATAACATTGTGCTAAACCCTTGAAAACCAAAACAACTAAAACAATTCAGAGTACATAAAACATATTGTTAATTTTTGATAGCAAGATTATTTTAACGGCAAAGTTTACAATTTGGTTTTTTGTAGACACTAGCAAGGCTTGAATCCACATTTAAGTTTTGACCAGAACAAGAGTTTTAAAGTAGAAGAAGAAATTAGAAATCATAACTAAAAGAAATTTAGATATAAAGCAAAACTTGAGTTGCAACAATCTATTGAGAATTGAGATTGTTATAATCCAAGCAAAATATGTATGCAAAGGTCAAAGCCAATTTTTTTACTACATACAGTTTATGTAAATTGTATCTGCTTTTCTCATGTATCTTCTAAGTGATGAAGCAAAGTTTGGAAAAATTACTTGGAGGCCTAAACGATCTATAGTAGCCATGTTCTTGTGGTTTATTATTTCTTCAAAAGAAATACTTAAGTATGCTAAAATGGCCTCCACACTTAGAAAATAATGACAACAGTACAATAGTGACATTTAAAACACAAATGCAATTTTAAATTTCCCTTGGACATTTGTGCTAAAATGTGATGTGTTGGTGAAGGTCCAATGGCCCATGGGCTGGTAACCAGGAGGTCATTGGTGATTTGGTTCAAATCCTTGACGTTGCAATTATTTAGAACTTGTTATACAAGCCTATAACTTTTAATTAAGACAAAGTAATCTGGGAAAAAAATAGTGGAGGTGAAACACAATTGCAATGGCCAACTTTTTTTTATTTTGTGTTCCTTCAAAATAAATATTGTAGCCTCTAAAAGACCATTGTCCCATCTGAGGACAAATGGGATTTCGGGCATGTTCCTATGGCTAAATCACTTTGCGTGATTTCATGAAACTTTTATTAAAGGCCAGAAATTCAAAGATCTATGTGGGTTTGCCATTTTTCCTTCATTCCGACGGTTATTGAAGATGTTAAATATTAAAACCTATGAAATGTTGCTCCCCGGGCAGCCAATAACTTCTTTCAAAATTTTCTTTTTTTTCAAAAAAAAATCTGAAGTAGGTTCTTTAGACTTATATAGATGTAGGAAGCTTTGAATCATTCAATTTTGATTGATGAGATGAAAGTTATGAGAAGTTTTAGTTTGCAGGTAAGTGTGGTTATACTCTGAAAAAATAACTTATGAACTATTGAATTTCATTTTTGAATGCAAATTTAATGTTAAACCCTAAGAAATATATTGGAAAATGGAAAGAGACCAAAGGGTGAAGATTGCTTGATACTTGCTAGGACAATCTCACCATTGGGATTCTTGTGATTCAATTCCATTGCTAGGAAAGTGAAAATGTAACATTTTCTTCAATCTAAAACCGTCTTCTATTTAATGTCTTTTTTAATAATGAAAATTAAGTATGTTTTGTTTTGGTTTTTTTCCAAAGACTCTCAACTCAATTTCCCATTGTAAAAAAATAAACCTCAAAAATCCATGGTGAAAAAATTTGAAATTAAAAAAGCTCAAAGTCAAATAATCTAGTCGTGCAAGGTGCAAAAAAGCTTGTTTTTTATCTTGTAAATGTTAATATCTTGTAATCTATGCGGTCAAAGTTTTTAAGTTTTGAATGACACATTTTTATACAAGTCTAGTACAAGATCCTATGGTTAGATATGCAAAAAGACTAATCTTCAAACTTTTTTACTCTTTGCCATAGAAGTGACAGGTTTGAATATCTTTTGAAAAAAATAAAGGCCATGGTCCTTTAGGGCTTAGTCATTGAAATAGCCATTGAACTTGCAAAATAAAGGTAGTGCTGTGATTTACAGTACAAGTACAATATTAATTCTCTATTGACATTTGGCCTAGCACGTGGTGAATTGGTGAAGGCCCATGGGTTGGTAACCAGGAGCTCCTAGGTTCAAACCCTCAACATTGCAATTCTTTAGAACTTGTTATTTATGCCTATAACTTTTAATTAAAGAATAGAAATTTGAAAAAAGTTGGTGGAGGTGAAACTAAACTACAATAGCCAACTTTTCTTGGCTTAGAGATTCTTATAAAAAAATACTTTAGTATGCTAAAACAGCCTCCAAAATTGCAAAAAAATGATAGTGCTGTGATTTACAATACAAGTACAGTATTAATTCACTATTGGACATCTAGCCTAGCACTTGGTGTGTTGCTGAAGGTCCATGGGCTGGTACCCAAGGGGTTTGGGGTTCAAGTCCTCTCGGTGGCAGACGAGCACAGTTGTGGGTGAGGTCTTGTCAAGATATACTGGTCCTAGATATCAACGTATGGTTCTTATGCAGACCTATCCAAATGTGGTTGAATTTTGCAACCACATTCGGATAAGTTTGCATGTGGACCATTTGTTGATTTTCAAGAGCAATACATCTTGATAAGATCTTGCCTCCAACCGTGGTCAACTAGTTGTCCATTCATTGATTGCAGCTGCCAAGAATCGTTACATTAGCACCAGCCAACACAGCACAATTTGCAAACTTTTCGCATTTTCTATCCTTTCATCAGTATAACTTTTAAATTAATACTTGAAATCTGAAAGAAATTGTTGGAGGCAAAACTAAACTACATTAGCCAGCTTTTCTCAATTGGAAAATTCTTGAAAACAAATACTTTAGTCTACTGAAATAGCCTTAGAACTTTAGAACTTGCAAAATAATGATAGTACTCTCATTTACAATACAAGTACAATATTAGTTCTCTATTGGACATTTGGCCTAGCATGTGGTGTGTTGGTGAAGGCCCATGGGCTGGTAACCAAGAGGTCTTGGGTTCAATTCTTTGCCTTTGCAATTCCTTGCAAGGGGGAGGACTGGAGGAGGTTCCAGTGTGGCAAAATTGTGTCAACATATAAATCGTGCAAGTGTTTGCCGTTCAGGGTCCGCATCCACGTGCTTGTAGTACGTCAATGCATACCTTGAACGGCTTGTGCATGCATGTTTTCTATGTTGTCGCAATCCTACCATAAACCCTAAAACATCCAGCAATTTCAGCTCCTCACACCAGCACTGGCCAACACAATCTTTTATATTTTCTTGCATTTCATGGTCTCAAGTGCAAAGCAACTCATAGGCAATAGCATGCTGATTCCTTGCGCCAACTTACCCATGAACTTGTTCCTCCATTAATTGCAGATATTAAATCACTCATAGAAGCTGTTGGCCTTGATGGAAAGACTTGGACGATTGTAGTCAACAGGCAATCATGGTTGTGGGCAAGAGATCACACATATCAGCAATAAGAGGTCCACATTCACATACTAGCAATTCTAGTTGGCTTTTGCATGTTAGGATGGATTTGGATTTTACAACATCATGCTCCATGTAATTGAGCTGGGATTTGGGAGGATCATGTGGTTGAAGGGCCTAGTGAAAGGAGTCTCCTAAAACCTCTTTCATGTCCCTTCAAGACTTTGCAAGTTTACCCTAAACCATCATATTTTACCCTATTTCTTAGGCCTATTTCTCTAGGAGAAAAGGTGATTTGGGTTTTCATTTTTTCCCCTAAGTCATCATTGTGAATTGGTTTGTCCCTTCGATTCAATGTTTTTGGTTGTTGACCCCACAGCACCAAGTCAGTTGCTAGATTGCCTACCCACGACCTGATCGACAACCACTTCAAACATCCAAATAGTGTACTACTATCAGTGAGAAAAGCATCCCTTAGAAACCACTCCTCCTGCACTAGTCATTGTGGATCATTGCAGAGGAAATGCAAACTCCATACAACCAATAACAATTGCAAATTTGAAATAACGTGGCCTCTATGGCGCTCTAAATTTGCCAGATCTACTTCTCCATGTTCTTCTCCGTGCCTGGCGTCAGCAAACAACAAATTGCCAGAGTCGTGTTGACTACAAAATTAGTTGGAAGCGCACTTGTATTCCCACCATTCTACCCAGCATTACACTAATATTGTCAAATATTGTTGGCAAAACTAATTAAAAACCCTAAAACTAAATGTCAAAAAATTGTTGCCAACACTAAATGTGAAGTTGTGAATGTATACACTAATTGTTAATTTTTGTAAATTGTGGGAGTAATTTTTTTGTACAAGGTTACATTTAGTGTTTGAATTTAATTTTGGTAAAGTTTTGGTCGACACATTTATTCAAGAAGTTATGCATGAATATTATAAGGTGTTGAAGCGAGCTGTCCAACCAAGCCGTCCACTTGGCTGCCAAACAAGGCCATCCATGTGGCCGTCCTCTAAATTGTCAAACTAGGCCGTCCATCTAGTTGTCCAAGAAGGCCGTCAAACTAGGCCCTCCATGTGGCTGTCCAAGAATGCCGTCACACTAGGCCGTCCATCTTGGCGTCCAACTGAGATGTCCATTTGGCCGTCAGGGCAAGCCGTCCATCTCGTCGTCCAACCGAGATGTCCATCTGGCCATTAGGGCAAGCCGTCCATCTAGTTGTCCATCCAGATCGTCGAAACACGGCGTCCATCTGGCCGTCCAAGATGGCCGTCAAACTAAATTGTCCATCTAGCCGTCCGACCAAGATGTCCACCTGGCCATCATACCAAGCCGTCCGACCAAGCCGTCCATCTGGCCGTCCATATCGATCGTCAACGTGGAGTCGTGGATTGTTGACCTGTTTGTCCAACGAGGTTTATTGTCAATTGAAGACATCCTATGCGTGCATTGCAATGTCTGTCCAGTGGATTTTGAAAGTGCGGTCGACGGTTTTGTCAATAGATTCATGCATCCATTGCTCTTTTTCATCCACTTCTAGAAGTTTGTTGACAAATTTCATCTTGACGGACGCCAAGGTTGGATCCTGACGCTTGGACGGACATCCGAATGTCCGGATGTGATGTGACAAGGACAAACTTGGTTAAATGGCTGTACTTGTGAGTAAAGTGGGAGTGACTAAGCTGTAGTATGGAGCTTGTCTGAGAGTGTGAAGCCCACGTGGAGACGGAGCAACAAGTTGGCCAAAGCACGGCGACAGGAGGCGCGGTTGCGGTCACAGCAGCAGGGTTTGCGGGGTCCATGCAACGGAAGGCGTGGCAGGATTTGCGGGGTCAGCAGCCAGGACGACGTTGAAGAGCGAAGACAATGTTGGAGAACAAAGGCAATGTCAAGGAGCAAAGGCGACTTCAAGGCGAAGTGACGGCAAAGAGGTGACCATTGCACAAGAGTAGTGTCGGAGCAAGGATCTCACAAAGCAGCGCCAAAGCGGATTTTGAGGAGAGGCAGTCAGGGTTTCATCCTTGAATTTCATTCCATTTGTTTCATCCACCTTGGTTTTCTATCCTTTGAGGTTCTTCACCCCTGCCCTTTCATTCCGGATACAAGATTTGAGTTTGAACCAGAGTGGAGTTAACTCAAAGCAGAGTTGCTCCATGGTAGGAAGCTGGATATTTTTAGTCCACATACATGCTAAAATCTACTCCACCCGGACATCTTGTATATCTGAAATTTTTAAATCAAGTACATTTTGCAATCTAATCATAAGAGCACATTTCTAAATCCACCCTCCACCTAGATCTTGGAAATCCAAAATCTAGAAATAGGTACATTCCAACAATCTATGGAAGTATAAATCTTCATTATTCCTAAATTTTGAAGGAATTGCCAAAGTTGTTTTAGTGCATTTTGAGCATTAATTTTGAGGGCAATTTCACTTGGATTTGAGTGAGATTTGCTCCCATAGTTGAGGATATTTGCCACTTAATCCATCTGTAGTGTTGGATGGCATTTTGGCCCGTTATATCACCCATTTTGGCAATTTGCATTAGGAGATTCATGTTTTGTGAACATTGCAGCCGGAGTATCCTATTATCTCTTTAGTTTTAGACATTGAGAGAACACTTTTAGTATTTTCCTTTGCTTTGCAGGCATTGCGACTTGGGGTTTTCCACTACATGCGTGCACTAATGGCGTTGACCCTTTCGATTTGTGCTTTTATGTTGTTTGGGAAGAAGATCTAGTTTTGATTGTTGGATTTAATTGTTGGTACCTTCTCTATATGCGGACAATGTCTTGTTTTGTGTTGTTGGGTGTTGGGCATATTGTGAAAGTGAGGTCAAATTGATTGCCAATGAGACCTTTTTGTATGCATTGAATTTGTATAATCCGGAATTGATCACCGGTAGACCACATAGATTGGTGGTGATTGCAGGTTAGATTGCCCTTACCCTGTAGATAGTTGTAGGTACTCGGTAGTTTATTTATGGTGAGCACGAGGAGTCAGTACTATCGCTCCCCTTTGCTAGACTATCCAGAGGGTACTTCTATTTCAAAACTTGGGCCAAAGTCGGATATTGACGAGGCTTTTGAGCATGTTTCAAAATTGGATACCAATTATAGGCTTCGGGTTTGGACTGTTGGCATGCTCAACAACACAAAGGACAATCATCACCATGTTGTGCAAGACCATTTCTCAAGACAGGCTGCGGGCATCTCCCTACCCGATTGGGGGTGCCAATTCCACACATGGATGAAGGAGAAGTGTCAGCAAACACCGTTGTTCAATGACTGGTATGCATTTGAGCTTCTATCCCAGCATTTGGAGCTAGAGGCTCTTCAGACGTATGGGTCATGGATTGCACGACACGCAAAGTAGTTGCACCTAGTGGAAGATTACTGGCTCACCCAGATGGAGTTGGTGACCGCTCTCAAGGAGAGTGTAGTTGGCCGAGTTTCTACTATTATTGATCAGCCCAAGACGGAAGAGGGGTCTTCTAGTAGTGAGCGGCTTGGCATGGGGATCATGTTATGTCTGGCCCAAGCCACACAAGCGGCATTAGATGAGGTTGGTCCTTTGCCAGCATTCATCCTCTAGCGCTTTTCTTGGTGCATTTGGAAGCAGAGAACGGATGATTCTGACGGGATCAAATGAAGCAAATCTAAGAATTCCGCCGTGAGAAGGAGGATACTCCTCGCACCATGTATACTTGGTTGGTAGCAGCAGCTAGCAATGTCTTCACACAGCGTTAGCTAGTACACATTTACTTGTCCAAATTGGATAAGCGGATGGTAGATATGCTTGACGCGCGTCTCCTCTTCTGCTATCATGGTAACAAAACTTTGGTAGAAGATTTTGCCGAGGTATAAGAGCGAGGCAAGGCTCTTGGTGTGAGAGAAGCCACAGTCTTAGCCATGACCATGATGGACACTCCCAAGCCTAAGAAGCTTGCTATCGTGACTGGTAGCTTGGCAAAGGCACAATCTAAGAGGGTTGTGTACTATTGGGCTTGTGGAGAAGCCGGCCACGCCAAAGGAGACCCAAAACGCTCCAAAAAAAAGGATGCAGGTGCTGCAAAGGCTAAATCCAAGATTGAGGTGCCCAAGACTGAGGCACCAAAGTCTAGCAACAAGACTAGGGGCAAGGGAAAGAAGCCTTTGGTAAATTTTCATTGTGGCAAATCCGGCCATAGTGATGAGAGATGCTTAATTATTCATCCAAATAAGCGCCCAGGATCTTTAGCTGCCAGATCAAATGAGGTGAAGATACTTCAAGCTAAAATTGTAGAGCTCAAGATGAAGATGAGTGCAATGGCTTCTTTGGAGCAAATGGCGGACGCACAAGCTCCAATCAAGAGTCATGGCTCATCTTTCGTCATGGATGCCTATTTGTATGGCGTCTCACGGCAGATTGTGGCAAGGATTGCTACTCGCGCTTAGACCACCGCACAGATAGTGGCATCTTCTTCAACTCCTGCCAATAATGGCGGGCGTCAGCGACACATAGGGTTGCCGGATCACACTAGGTAGTCCCAGTTACTTCTATCTTTCAGCATTGCAAATGCAACTACTTCTAGTGCCACTCCTCCTCTGCCTTTTGTTTCTCAAATTTCCCCCACTGAAGGGAATAGCACACACAATTTGGCGTACAAGTTATTGCAATTTCATATGTTTCTTGGAGTGGATTTCATGACACAAGATTTTTAACCGTCTAGTGTGTCTCATTTGGCGGGGAGTATGTTGGAGGGCAAAGTGCCTATACCATCATTGGAGGTGTCGCAGGCAGTGATGGCTCCACCCACTATGGAGGATTTGCTGGCCATGCAAGCCGAATTGGCGGCAAAGGCTATTTTTGCATTTGAGGCCAATGCCCCATTGACATCTATTATGTAGTCATCCGTAGTGACTTATTTGTCTCACATTGCGGCTTGTTCTATCCTGGAGAGACGCAACTTGCATTTAGGGGTGATACGTTTGGTAAATGACAATAGAATTATGGTGGTTGGTAATACCAATGGCAACTCTAGATGAGCCACTCTTGTGTGCGTTATGTTAGATTCCGCGGCTTAGCCAGTCATGATTGGCAAATAACTAATCCAAGATTTGGATTTAGTCGCTGTTGATGTTGAGCCTTGCCCATTCACAATTATCACATCAATTGGGGGCACGAAGATGGTCCTGTGTTATACACAACATTCATTATAGTTGATGTTCAGTGTAGGATCAAGTCAATTGTTCTCCCATGTATCTTTCTAGTGCACTATGACCGGTGCTACCAATTACAACATTTTGGTGGGCCAACAAGCACTATATCCACTCCATTTGGCTTGGATAACTAGACAGAGGAGGCATGGATTAGGCCACAATGGTCTGCCGGCAATGGTAGCAAAGAGCTCATTCTTGTTACCTTTGTAGCTAACGTAGTGACCTCTATAGCAAAGACTGTGTTTGGATGCACTATTTTGGCATTTGATTTGCCATGTCGTTCCATACTTTTGGATGAGACATATGCATTTATGTTAGCACTTGAAGAATCATGTGAGTATGCACTTATAGAGATCCTTGCACGCCATTGCAAGGATCTGTTTCCACCATGGGGAACTCAATGGGAGCTTACTCGTCACAGTAGAGAGATTGTGGATGCTTTTGATGCTCCTCAATCCCTTTTGGATTCTTTTGCACTATTATTGGTTTGCACTATTCAGTAGGTGCCACCAGACAATGACATTACCCTTGTCAAGTTCTTTGCTGGCATTGGTATAGGATTAGCAGCTATATTAGACGCCAAGGGCAAGGTGCAAAAATACATTCATGTCAACTGTGACTTTGCAGCCAACCGTGCCGCTTGCCACCACATACATTGTTTGTTGGTGTTATATCTTGAGCAGCTTCAACCTTCTGCTATCCATGGATGTATTGGCAAGTTGCCACGGGATGTTACACTTATTAGTAAGGATGATCTCTAGAGGCTAGGCCATGTGGATCTAGTGATTGCTGGATGGCTTTGCCAAGGCCATTCACGAGCAGACAACGAACGTGGATTAGATGATTCAAGGTCATCACTCTTTGCAGATTTACTCAGGCTCATCCAGCGGTGGGTTATCCACCAATCTATGCCTCCAAGGTACATTTTTTAGAATGTATCTCCGTCGGGTGACGCACAAGTGAAGGTGTGTGAGGATGGTGCATACATCCATTCATCACAAACTCTCAAATAGTGAATTTCATTGTCATATCAATGATTGATTGAATTGGTACTAAGTCAAAATCTAAATAGACTTGAAAATTTCATTGAGTCAACATACCTTGACTTAATACTTTTCTAGTTTAAAATTCCTCAACACAATTTCAATCCACTTCTTATCAATATTATTTCAATCACTTTTGATAATGCACTAAATGATCACTTTTTATTAGAGAAGATTGAAAAATGTACCTACTAGTACTAAATCAATCACACATTGAAAATTGTAACATTAAAATATTGACTCAAAACGTAACCCCTAAATGCCCAAGCAACCAAATTTAGGTTGCAAGGAAAATTTGAAGATGAATAAAACCTTATCAAATCATTATTTTCAGCTTTTTTTTTTTCAATATAAGTTTGTTTTCATGTCTACTTTCAACATCAAAAATCTGATTTTGAAAATAAAAGTTGATGATTTTTCGACATGAGATTTTGTACGAGGGTGTCCACTGCAATCTTGAGTTACCTAGTGTTGGAAGATTTTGAAAATGAGCCTCAAATACACTAGAGCTTGGAGAAATTCCACGTTAGAAACCCATTTAAAAAAAATATAGGAATAGATTTTCAAAACCATAAATTTATTTGAATTAGACATGTAATGACCTTAAACCTCATATTTTTATGGTGACCAACTTTTTGGATTTGACATATAAAATGAGGATTGGAAGAATTTAAGTCACTTTTGCAGTTTTAACACCTTCATGTTCAAATATTATAATCTTTCAAACTATAAGTGATACTATTGTGTTTTCTTTTTTCATGTAATCTCTAAGATGTTTAGCTTAAATTTGTACGGTTACAATTGAAAAATCCTTGATGGAATTTATGAAGAGGTTGATTGATTGTTTAGTTTCATAGAAAGTCCAAGAAGCTCAAAGAGAGCTTAGGCATTTAGGGGTTAAAGGCATTTATAAAATAAGTGCCTTCTTCACAAAAATTCAGAAGCACTTGAATGGTTTGTAGGATATTTTGAACATCAAGAATCATGTAAGGATCATAAATTCCTTTATCATGCTTGGCCTTAAATATAAAGACTTGAAGACTCATAGTTTGCCAAGTGAGATGAGGGCATAGAACCAACCTACTAAGGTGAGTAGCTGGAACCTTGTGATACATTTGTAGAAATGCTAAATCTTTTACAACAAGATTTTGTTCTTCATCTTTCAAAGACACTTTAAAAATCAACCGCAATTGTCCATAGAAGGTCAATTCAAGCTCACCAGCTGCCTCCATCTGTATGGCAACACTAAAATACCATGGTGAACCATAAAAGTTGCTTGTGGCCCGTGTATATTGTGGCATATTACCAAAGCGCTCACCAAGACCTATTGGAATGGCTAAAGATGTAAAGACATGAAGTACCTATTCAAATCAAGGAATTGATTATCAACTTTTATGCATTGACTTTCTTATTGCTTCCAAATAGAATACAAGTAGTATACACTAATTGCAATTCAAGCAACCATGCTCAAATTGATTGCCAACTGTACCAAAGTTGCAGTATGAAATTTGAGCTTGTGAAAACCATACCTCTCCACTTGTGAAATTATTCTTAGCTTTGTAAATGTTCAAAGTTTTGTGGAAGAAGGTTTGTAGCTCTGGTTGCTGAGAAATGAGGGTTTGAGTGCTCTTAGATACAAAAAGCTATGTAGAGTCAAATGTGAAGCCACATGCAGGATCCAATCATGAGCTTTGCAAATTGACTTTGGCTCCCTATAGAATATTAAGACCTGTTTCCACAGCCTTCATACAAACATCACACCAAATAACTAAAAGTTAGATCTACTATGTCTTTGTATTCAATTAAAGCCATTTTGGCATTTTTGGTTATAGCTTTGTGACAACAAAATTTAGACAAAAATTTTCACACAACCCAAAAAATAATCTTATCACAGTAACTAGATAATCTAGTTTGAATACTTATTTGGTCTAGAGCAGTGTACTTTTCTTTTTGCCTCATGTCAAAACCCTGCATAGTGTCTTGCAACTTGCGTAAGGCACCTAGCCATTGATTGTGCCTAGCAATTTGAGGAGTAGCTTGCCTCTTATTGCTAGCTCTATATCTAGCCTTCATCAAGGTTATGTGCATTTGTTCGTACATGTTGGTACTATATTCCCAAGGAAGTCCTAATCGACAAATACAATTACTAAAATATGACATGGCATGTATTTTCATCATATTAAATCTTGACTTTTGCCATTCAGACATAGCCCACTTCAAAGCCTATACAGATCTAATTATCCAAAAATTATGTTAGAATAAAATATTCATTCATTTGTAAGACAACAGTAATACATGAACGTACACTTTTGAAAAACTTAAATTAGTAATTGAAGTAGATTAAAATTTGAATTGACAACTTACCTTATCATTACGTTATCCATTTCAACCAATGAATCTCTTGTGTGTTTTGGACTACAAGTAGCAACCTTATAGCATTTCAAAAATAACACAAAGGCCTTGACGACGTCATCTTTATAGATCCCAATGAGACACAAAACAATCACTTGAAAATAACACACAATTTCTAATAAAACTTTTGCACTTCATTATAGAAAGTTATTAGTAAGATCACTATTCTATGGTAAAATAAGAATAAAAAACCATTGTCACAATAACTGAAAGAAATCAACATACAAAATTGTCCTTCTAAAATGAGATTGAAAGAACCTGCATGACTACTCGTTATTCAAAACCTGCAAAGTTTGCATTGGATTCAAAGTATCCTCCCTTATCAATTCCTGGAATCTTGGCATCAATATCACAAAAAATGAAATGTATTATGAGAAGCCATATCATTGTAATTGACAACAAATGATCACACTATTTAAAAACCATATCATTGAAATTGAGAACAATTCATTGTAAGTCTAGAAATAAATACCTATTATGTGCATAACATGCTTCTTTTTTGATGACAAAAAGGCGTTGATCAAGCTCTTTCATGTCATTTGCCATAGATCTCAATATTCCAACAAGCAACTTAAATATACCAATATTTGTTTGATGAAGAACACCAACTTGAATTGCCAAATAAGGATTTCCAAATTCAATGTTTCTTCCATTAAAACCCCAAAGTGCACACTGCAACAAAATGAACAAACATGTAAGAGAACTAATTTTCTATGCAATCTTCAATTTTTGAAACATGTCTTTATAATAAAAAAATATTTCTTGAAAGTGATATACCAAGACTAAGCCACACAAAACAACTGAAAGCAATTAACAACTTCAAAAAAAAAAAAAAAAGTAAAAAGTTTATTCTTATAGGGATAGGATGCTAAGACCACTATTTGGAGAGTGCAACTACATCTTTTTTGTTCTTGGCTTCCATCATGGTTTGATACACCTTCTGCATATCCTTCTCCGTCCGTATTAGAGATTTTTTATGGACATCATGTACAAAATCCTTTTTACACAAGAAGATGTTGCAAGGAAATTGACACTTGTTGGTATTGTATGTGCAAGTTACTTGACAAAAGTCCTCAATTTAATAATGGTTATTTCAATAAATGCAATAAAATTTGAGTACAAGACTGCTTGATAACTTAATAATTGAATAAATCACTTATATAAGAAGAGAAAAACTTACTTTACAACCTTCAGGATGGTCACAGATGTATGAATAAAGAAGTGGGTAAACCCATTGTGGTACGCCATGTGGATCTACAAGTCAAAGTTCACTAAAAATTCACACCATGATTTATAGCTCTTTATTAAAAAGCATTGTTTAGTCTTCACTTAAACTTCAACATGAGTAAGTTTATAAAAAAACACCAAATCACATACAATAGAGTTGTCATTCATACTTGAAATTTGCTTTCTTTAAAGGCTCCATGATGCAAGTCAAACATTCTTGTAAGACTTCTAGCTTCCAAGTAAAAATATTTGCCTATGATTTTAAAGTGCCTGTTTCATTTTTTTGTGATGAGTCGATCTATTTATAAAATACATGAACTTCTTCAAACATTATTAAATTACCAAATACAATGTTCAAACTTCAATAAAGACATGAGTTTACCAAAAGATGGTAAAGCAGGCAATATTGTAAGGAGAGTATGGCCTTGTAGAAGGGGTCGGTTTTTGCAAGCCACATTTCCCAAAGACATCATTAATGGATAACCTTGGAATCTTTTGTTGTTGGATAATGTGGTCACTATAGAAAATGAGAGGTGCAATAACCACTCCTTGACAATTGACATGATCTTGATAATGCACAAGTTTCAAATTGGTCAAAAGGTTTGATAAAAATACTAGTGCCAAAATTATAATATTTAGTAGGTCAAAATTTAAAAGTAAAGTTTGTCTTGTACCTCCATAGATTTCCACCACAGGCCGGTATCAAAAGTAGTTATTGTCTCAAATGTGCAAGAATGCGATTTAAAATTATTGGCATTAGTTGGGTTGGAAAAAAGCTCTATGAGAGCCTCTATAGGATCCTTGTAGTACATCACCACTTCATGAAGGTCATCTATAGGAGGCAGTTTGTACTCCAACCAACTCTGGCACCATACATAGCTCAATGTTTAGAATATCAATGATGTAATTTGAATAATTTATATACAATAAACCCTAAATAATCAACAAAACATCTAACAAAGCAATTCAGTTATAGTAACACATATGATTCAAAGAAGTACCTGCTCATCTCTGCATAATGTATCTTCAAAGTGCTCAACATCTCGTGCACTCTGCACAGAGACTATATTCAAGTCTAAAGAAGGACGGAAAAGGGTTTGAAACAACAAATCAATATCATTTTGTGGCAAACCCAAATTGTCTCAACGCGTTCTAATGAAACAAACAAGATGTGTTCTAGAGTGGTATACTTTCTTTTGTTGGTTGTCTAATCTTTGTGGTGATTCCAACCCAAGCTCCAACAGCAAACTTGTACTAGACGGTTCCACTCCAATGGTCCCGATAGCATGAACAAGGTTTGTCAAACAAGCTTTGGCTGAAGATTGAGCTTTGGCTGACAATCGCTAAATAGGTGCAAGATGATTTGGAAGGATGCTAGTTTGTGTAACACCATCCAAAATCACCTGTTCATACTACAAAAAAAATAAAGTTAATCGAATGCAATATTGAAAAATAATTGAAAATTTGCATATTGGGGCACAAAGATGGGTATGAATTTATTTGTATTAACTTATTTGCAAAGGCTATTTTGTAGCTGTTGCTGTAGCAATTCCACATTTTAGTGAGCCTTGATGAAGTTGAAGAGCCCTTTCACTTGAAAATTTCTATGCTCCACATGCAAAACAAGCGAGATCCAACTTTTGCTTTGACATCTGTGAAACAATAAATTCCATATATCCTTTAGCATTACTAGTGTTTTTCTGATCCCATTGTTTTGGAGTTAAACTCAATTTAGGTACAACTTCTCACAACCCAGAACTTCGAATAAAATTCCCTCATTTTTCAATGAGAGTGTGTCTTGACCAAGAGTAAATTTTGCACATTTATGGAAAGCAAAGATGACTTACAGTTGAGTCAGGTTCTTGAGGCTGGTAAGTTGTATAGGGATAGGACCTATTGTTGACTTTTCTGCACAAGTACATCACCAAGCAACAAGTTCAGTCATGCGCTTTCACAATCTTTGCAACAAATTTGCAAATGAATCATCAAAGATCATCCACTTCTACTCCGCCTTAATATGATAAAAGACCTCTTGGATGCAGGACAACAAACACATATGAGGCAAGAATGTACACATTGTGGTTTAATTTTTAGACATAGGAAACTGATAGAAGAAAGAAATTTACTAGCGGTAACTAGATTGAAAATGTCATTGATCTTCTTAACTGCCACCTTTTCCCCTGTTAACGTGTCCACTGCAGAACAGACTACCCCGTAGCTTCCTTTTCCAATGACCTCCAAAACGCAGTAGTGATTGGCTTTCTTGTACTTGGTAAAAAACTCAGCGTCAGCCATATTCTGCAAATGCTAGAAACTCAATCAGCATCCTTGTACACTATACACATCCACAAACTACGCCACAGACAAATTACACATGAAGGCAATAACATGCACGCAAGAAGCCAAATCCTAAACATAAAGGCATTATGTGCAATCGGTACATCCAAAGAGGAAAGACCAAACCAAATGATCCACTTGTGATGATACCCTTCTATGACAACTTGCCACAAACCCTAGCGACCGGAGCAAGAAACGGCAAATCTTACCAACAAGTGCAATTATTCTCCATTAAAGAAGGCATGAAATTTGGAGCTTGGCCGCGTAGGTTTCCTCTTGCTTGTCCATGGAAGAGGGCGCTTCCTAGGTCCGCTGGCATTGTCTACCATGTTAAACCTAGCCTATACGATAAACAAATAGCGTACATTGATCAAGAAAGTGCCTAACCTGGATGGATGATTTTTTTCTCCAACATTGCATTTGGTCATTCGTCCATGCATGGATGAATTTTTTCTCCAATGCTGCGTTTGTTCATTCGTCCATGGATGGATGAATATTTACACCCCGCCTTAACATTTTGAAAACTCCCAACACCGCCTATTCTTGTATTTGCAAATGTAGGCTCAAGGACACCGCTTTATGACCGTCTTGCCTCGTTACGACTAGTACAAGGATGCTTGGGACATTAACACTCCTGTCCAAGTTGGCAGTTTTGAAAAACTCTCTCGCCTTGTTGTGCATTCTAGGTTTCATCACCGATGGTTTATTCCCTTTTCATTTTGAAAGAATTTGAATTTTGCAATTAGTGATTCTACATGAGTAGCTCAAAACTTTTGTTGAAAAAAAAACATCTTGTGTTTATTTTGGTAATGAATTGCAGCATTTTTGAGAAAGATTTGGATGTAATTCTCGAAACTCTTGTATAACCTAGTTTGAGCTTGTTTTCTTTGGTTTTTTATTGCAGATCAGTATTGGTGGAAGGACAAAGACAGTCCACTTAGTTCGGTGATGTTTTACAAGTTTTGAGCTGAGGGATTTGGTGTCAATTCTTTTGAAGGGTCTTGAGGCTGACCGCGCAGTTCTTGTTAAATCTTATTGAAGCTACGCGCAACCAGTTGTCTTCAGTTGTGCTTCTTCTTTGTAAGTTGGCCATCAAAAGTGCTGTTCTTTCTTTTCCATTTGTGTTCTCTTCTATTCATAGTCTCAGTGACAAATTTGCTTTATTGAGAAAATAACTCTAAACCTCAAGCTTCTGCTATTATTCTGCAAACAAAAACTAGGAGCTTTATTATTCTGTTATTCATTCTTTTTTCACAATTTCACGCAACTCCATTGATTATCACAATGTTTCAAAACCACTTAAATGTCCTAGAGCATTACATTAACGTTATGTCTGCCATGGCAGCTTCAACAAATGGTTCCTCCTTTGAAAATTACAAGGAGGCAGGAAGGTTAGACAAAGTTGCTGCTCAAGATTGCACACCATCAGAAATTGGTTCAATCCTTGATTTCCAAACTTGAACAGGAATCAAGGTTAGTACACAATTTGATTCTTTAAATTGTTACGTGATTCAGCACATTTCCTCTGTCATGGAAACAAATGGAACTAGCCTCTGCTGCAAAGCTTCTATGTTCCACTTGGAAACTAGGAGTTTATCTATCTTCAATCAAGAGGTTTTCTCTAGATGCACTAAGTATTCAATGCAAGCTAAATATTGAGCAAACGATTGATCCTTGCTTACCTGTATTCATGCAGGTTTGCACCTTTAAATTGGATTAAAAAAATGTTGCATCATTGTTGCCCAAGAATGACCCTGTCAAGCTGCACACAGATGCTACTATGAATGATCTGATAAAGTCAGCCCTTTTCCTTTGCCTTTTTCTCTGAATTTTGTCCGCTTCTTGTTTTCATATGATTTTCTTTGAAGGCCTAAAAATTTTTTTAGGCTTTTCACGCGATCCTGAGTTTGTTTTTTTGGTGCCGGTCCTTTGTTGCCGTTGATGCACTTCTTACAAGTGGCGGAGCTAGTGCTGCCACACAAAGGTATTATTCAATTCTATATTTCATAATAGTACAAAAAGCTGTGTTAAATAATTGATGTGTCTTAGAGTAATTAAATAAAATTTTTAAAATGAATTGTGAATTCAATGTTACAATGCGCTGCTATATTTGGACGCCACAAATTGGCTTTTAACGCTTTATTTCTACAAAATTTCAAAGGAGGACAGGGCAATTGGAGTGCTAGAAAATTACAAGGAAGGGGAATCTTACAAGATGCATGGTCTTTGATTGTTTATATTAAAGCATGAGCCATAGATTATGACTGGTGTCAACAGCTACTTTTCAAATGCCAATTGAAGGTAATGTTTTTATACATGCGCAATTGTGTGATCAGCATTTAGAAGTGTCATTCTTTTGTGTTTTCAAGGATATGGTTGGAAAGTTGAGGTGATCCTAAGTTTTTTGTCATCAAATCTAAAATATTCTCATGACTGCTAGCATAAAAAGTCCTCAATGCTATGTTTACTAATAAATTAGGTTTTTTGAGGTACTTTTTTCATTAAACCTCGTTATGTTTGCTACAAGAATAATGTGAGCATCTATTTTTTCTGTCTACAACATCTAACCTCTGATTTTGTATATACAAACTCCTCTATTTTCTTGACTCTTGATGTAGTTGCGTAAGGATTTCCTTAGGACTATGGTTGTCCCTTTGATCTCCTATAGTTTTACTTTAAACATTTTAAATGTAAATATTCAAATTGGAAACAATTGGGATAATATGCAAGTGCTTACAGTGATCCAACATACATCCTATCAGAGCTACCTTCAAGAATGCAAAGGAACAAAGAAATACTTGTATCCCTAGTCAAACTACAATACCCTCCACTCCACAAGATTCTACATGCATCCCAGAATCACTTGGTACATGTGTTTAAAAATATCATTTTAAATGTTGTGATTGTTGATGTAGCATCTAAAGATGAGATACTAGGACTTGAAATGAAAACCTCTAACTTGCAATGTTATGCTTATGTTGCAGATTGCAACATCTGTTTTGTTAGGGCAGCCTTCAAGAGTCCACAAGCTCATGGGACTAGGCGCATCCACAGCCAAAATGAGTCTTGCTCACAAGTGCTCCTCAATCAAAATACACCCTCTCAAGTTCCAACATCTCGTGTGGCAATACCATTGGGTATTATTCTAAATTCTTTTCAATTTATGCTTGCAACCTTTGGAATATTTTTATTGTTGTTAATTTGATAGGTATTATCCTAAACTACTTTCAATTTATGCTTGCAACCTTTGGAATAGCTTTGCATTCAGTAATTTGATGGTCTTTTTGGTTGAAGTTATTGAGTGTAGATCTTGTGTGATGGCAACTCCATCAAATCAAGCATCACAAGGAGTTAATGAGCCTCAAAATTTGAGTCATCCAAGTTTAGTTGAGGTAAAGAATAGCAACTTTATTTTTCATTATCTCAAATCTGCAAAAATTTTGTTTATAAATTGACTAATAAAATGTCATGACTGCAAAGGCTCTCTCCAACCAATAATGATGCAGTGAAGACCATGGACAATACAGAGACGGTAAATAGATTAGCATTTGAGAAGTTGCAAAGTGAGCAACTCAAAAAGCTCACTTGTGTTCAATCAAAGCAAATAGCTGTGCTTATGAATGCCCTTAAGCAATTTCAAGATAAAGAAGACATCCCAAAACATTGCCAAATTGTGCATGTGGAGGTATGTTTTTTTCCTATGTTCTTTTCCTTCTTCTATTCTTCACAATCATCTATTGTAGTCTATTTAGAGATTATAATATGTCGCCAAAGTTATTCAATTAGGTTCAATTCAATTACTAATATCTAAACATAAAAAAACACTAACATTGAACTGGTCTTCCATGACAAAAAATTATGACAAACGTGGCCACAAAGCTTTTATATGGAAGCCATTCTTTTTCCTGCTTGTACCGCTCTGAAGAGGTGGTGAAAGAGTGCATCCTTTCAACTTTTGATGTGAACGAGGATGATTTACTCATATGCACCAAGTTTGAGAAAGTATGGGGTCCATTGGATAAAGGAAAGCAAGGTAGCTTGCAGCATTTTGCCATTAAGAACATTCAAGACCGGCAAGGGCTTATGATAAGTGAGCTGCAAACTGAATTCTACAATGTACTAGGTCATCCAAGACCTAATGATGATGTAGACGGTTCAAAAACTGAAGCATGGAAGGAATACATGTGTGCTTAATATGGAGGTAAAGAAAGCCCTAAAGTGTAAAGTGATCTTAGTTTTCAATTGTATGCTAATGTGGTTGATTTTCATTGGTTTTCTTTTCTTGCAAAACAGGAAGCATCTGGCAAAGTTGCATTCATGAAGATGGTGTAGTGGATCCCTATGGATCACAGGCTATTCATGGTGCAATTGGAAGGGTGTTACATGGAACTCATTATGATTGCACTAAACCTGTCTACATCACACTAGAACAGTTTGGCTTCTTTATGCATGTGGTGAGTTTGGAAGATTCATTTCAAGTTTTTCTTTGATTTAAATAATTAAATCATGAGTTTTAAATTAAATAGCTTCTTTGGATTTATAGCTGTAGCACCTACTAATAATATTTTAATTGAAACATTTTTTTATTGAGAGTGGTGCATGTGTAGATGCAGCTTGCAGCCTTAGGGAGTGACATGAAGTCTGGCCTCCATCCATGCACTTTAGGTCATGAAGCAATTGGAAGAGTCAATTAAGGCCAAATTGATTGACATGCGCCAATTAATCATTGTAGAAAAGCAATGAGTTCATTGAGATTGAACACTTCTTACACATGTGGCCATGATTTGTTGTAATTCATTGTTAAATAAAAAAATTGTTGTCATGATGGCCCCTTCTTGTGCTTTTTACTTGATAACGAATTGTACCAAATGTTTGATTATCAGGTTGGTACTCCTCATTCTCTTTCTATATTTGCAACCCTCATTCTCTTTCTCTGTGCTTCCTAATTTTTGTATTTCCTTTGTTATCAAATTAAAGGTCCAAGTTGTTTGGATTTTGGTGTTTATTGCGTCATTGATCATCTTAGTTTGACAGGGCTAATGAGGTATGCAGCTAAGCATTTCTCTTGTGACATTTTTTAATCTTTGATCTCTGTTTTTTCTTTCTTTTCTTTAGAGGGGTATGGTTGCAACCAAAGCATTCTAGATCACAAGTAGGTTTATTTTCCTTCCCTACTTCAATGTTTGGCAAAAGGCATGAGATCTAACTCATGGAGTGTACCATTTATGTTGCAGCCGGCCTATGTGGAACAATTTCCAAGGTTTTCCAACTCAAAGCAATTCCAGGCAATGAAGAGATTTGTGAAAAGCAATCTCTTTGAGAATATCATTGTTGGCATGCTTTTGGTAAACTTGGTGGCTGTCATTAATGAGAGTACAATAAGTTTATTCAAAACTAAGCCAATTTTACAAAAAAGTGAAGAATGTATACATAGAAAAGTCCATCTCCTAGACCAAACAATGTAACGTTTAATTTTCTCGTAACTTTTTATAATGTAATATGTGTGGCTTGCAACTGGATATTGAAAACAATTCATGGAAGAGAACTTGGCAATATGTCAAATTTGCTCTAGGTAGACTAGGTGGCTTTCAAATGGTACGTCTTCAACGGAGTTTCTTATTTCCACTTATCTTCTATGCAGATTCTACATCATGTTTCTAGTTATGTGCCAAATACTCTCTTATTAATATCACCTTTCTTGAACAGACAGGTATGCCTCCTTGTTGATTGAGTTTAAATTGTATCAGCTTTTTGACCCTTAAACAACCATAGGGCATAGTATGTATGCTGACGTATAATTGCCATTTGCTACCAATAGAAATTTTAATTTGGGATCTCAAGTAGCTCAATAGAATTGTATTGATCTATTCTCCAACTTATTTGTTGGTCTCAAATATAGTAGAGGTGTGGATCCATTCCAAATAGAAGGAAAACACCCCGTATTGTACTGGTCGCAAATAAACTTTGATTTGAGAATATAAGTGTAATTTTTTCAACAAGTTTTAGTTGTATGAATTTTACTACTTTCAAAGTTTTAAATGCAAGTGTCTACAACTATATTCTGCCTCTCAAAAAGTTTATAGATATGATTGAGTTGTTATTGAGTTTTATTGAAACTAGTTATTTTGGATATAATTGAACTAAGATTGGGTTTGTATTAAAAGTTTGTTTTTTTGGTTACAATTCAATTGATATTTAGTTTGTTTAAAAAATTTACCAAATTAAGTACATATCTAGTATTGTTACAAACTCCAATTTATAAAGTGTTTTTATTGTACTAAATCAATAGGTGATTGATCTAGTGTGGATTCAATTGTCAATTGAGTGCGATTTCAATGCTTTTTTGGATTTGATTAATTTGCTATTGATTTGACACTAAAAATTTACCAAATTAAGTGCATATCTAGTATTATTTCAAACTCCAATTTATAGAGTGTTTTTATAGTACTAAGTCTATGGGTGATTGATCTGTGTTGATTCAATCATTGATTGAGTGCAGATTCAATGCTTTCTTGGATTTGATTGAATTGCTATTGATTCAACACTAAAAATTTACCAAATTAAGTGCATATCTAGTATTATTTCAAACTCCAAGTTATAAAATGCTTTTATAGTACTAAGTCAATGGGTGATTGATTTAGTGCTGATTCAATCATCGATTGAGTTAATATTGAAAAAGCACACACCAATAATTGTTATGAAGTAGCACTAAAAATTTAGCTTTTTAGTATTGAACTTGAGACTTTGAGAGTTTGAGATGTTACCTTCTTGGTCCTCCTACATTTATTGATGCCGCTGCGTTGGGCTCATACACCCATCGGCCACGATGGATTTGGACCAACTTGCCTTCTTTGGAAATACTCACTTCTGCACTAGCTCAAGTGCAACAACCCACTCACCGTGAGGTCAATGACATTTTGGATGATCAACGTGTTTCCACAAAGGTCACCAAAATTAATGAGCTGCCATTAGCCTTAGTGAACCACGTAGGCTTTCATTGGGGGGCATGCCCACATTGATGTGTTACCCAACATCCTTTGCTTTTCAATCAGGTGGTCCAAACATGGTTTGGGATAGTACTATTGACATATATGACGAACTATCATCAAACAAACGAGAGCAGGTAATGAACTTTTTGACTAGTACCACTGCCGTACTAGATCTTTCTGAAGGTCAGCGATGTTTCTTGTTGGGTCAAGTTATTGACCTCAACACCCTTGTTTGGATTTTTAGCCTCTTCTTTGCCATTTAGCGTCATCAGGGTGACCATCCATGTGTGTTGGAGGCAAACTTTGATGGTCAGTAGGCAACGCTGCCACATTCCTTTCAGGTTGAGGAGGCAGAGCTACTTTTTCATTTGGAGAGGCTTGCGGCAGAGGAGCTTTGAGCTCAGTATGTCTTTGCTACTTTTTCTGAAGATTTTAGACGAGAGGAAGCCTAAGACTTATTTTCACAATTCTATCATCACAATACGCGGTTTTCTATAAATCTCGTGAGTGAGGAGTCTAGGGGCATGATCGCCTTCTCATCTACTAAGTAGCAATCACCGGCCGTGCCGATATGCGGTGGTTCTCCGACGGTGGAGAAGGAGACCATAGAGTTTGATGATTGGGTTCCAGATTTAGGGCCACATTTTACCAAAGCCAAAGCTTAAAGGATACAAGCATTTATATATTTGTATTGTAGTTGTTTTGCCTTCAGCCTCCATAATTTGGAGGGCTATAAAGGCAAACCGATTCACATTTAGTTAGAAAATGACCACCTTATCTTACAACAACCGTACTAGCTCAGTCTTTTAGAAAAAGCTGGGGTTCAGATTCAATGTCAAGAGTTGTTGGCTACTAGCTTGATTGAGCTTTTCAATGGCAAGTATGCTTGTGCTACGATTATGCCTTCAAAAAACAATATCTTTGGCAATTGGATAGAAAAATGGATGTGTGGGGATTATTGAATGGTCAATTGCAAGACCAAATTAGACTGGTATCCCATGTCCACGCTGGAGGAGTTGTTTGATGCAGTGGAACATGCTAAAGTATTTAGTACTCTAGATTTATGGTATGCTTATTACCAGTTACCATTGATGATGGATGACCGGGTGAAGACGGCATTTTGGGGAGTTGATCAAGATGGGAGAGATCAACTTTATCATTGGAAGTTCCTCCCATCTGGACTAAAGAATGCTCTCGCCAAATTTCAAAGGGTGATAGACAAGGTGTTGATTAGTCTCCCATTTGCTTGTTGTTACATTGATGAGGTTATCATCTTTAGTAGCAGCCCTTAGGAGCATGTGAAGCATCTTTAGGCGATGCACAACAGATTACATTAGTGGGGATTGCGCTTGCATCATGGCAAGTGCAAGTTCTTCCACAGCCAGTTACCATATTTGAGGCACATGATTGTCCCAGGAGGTCTTGGTGTGCAGCAGGCCAAAGTGGATGCGCTGAAGAAGATTCCAACCCCAACCGACATGTGTGACTATCCAAACCTCCTCTTTGAGAACTAAGCGCAAGCACAATTGGGTTCTAACAAAGGTGAGGGAATAACAAGAGGTTGGTTGCGGTTGTAGATTTCCAACTAAAGATGTCTCCAAGCAATGGATCTTTTCCTAATAACTCTACAATATACAATGACAAGCAAAACAAGTAAAGGATCTAAAGAAACAAATGTCAAAATTATGCGACTTAATTGAAATAGAAAGCAATAGTGGTCATACTTCATCGTGGGGTCTCACGTACCCTACAATTTGGTCGTTGATGGCCTCCATCTTCCTTCAAGCTTAAATGCAATTGATATTGAAGTAGCTGGTAAATGACTCTATTCTAGGGACAAATAATCACAACATGCCAAGGGGGGGTTTTCCCAACCTATACCCTTGGAGCGGTTTGCACCACGTGGTTGTGATGAATAGTCACAACATCACCTAGATGCCAAAAAAAGGTTTTAAGAGTAGCCTTACTCTTGTTGATTGATCCTAAACTTGATAAGGATGGCGCCACGTGACCCATTTGTCTCCCACTATGACACTTTGGTATCCTATGCACAAAATTATGACGCCACAAGAACTAACTAATGAAGAATTTAGTGGTTTTGCAAGCTTACTATTCCATCTTAGTTTCTTAGTGTAGATAGTAGTTATGAAGGCAAAGAAAGAGTTGGTCGGGGGAAAACTAAGGTGGGAGCTTCATTTTTTATTGATAACGTCTCTTATCTCTTCTCTTGCCCTGGCTCAAGTTCCAAGGCTGGTTCGAGGTGCAAGGGGAGGGACTAGCACTGCCATGTGACTGCCGGATAACGTCGGATAACTGCTGGGTAACTACCGGGTAACGTTGGATAACTGCTGGGTAATTGCTGAGTAATGTCGGATAATTGCTGGGTAACTACCGAGTAGCTGCCGATTATCGATTGGCCGCCGGGTGTCTGCTGGATATGGCCGCGGGGACAGGGCGAGGGCGACTGTTGATGCGAGCTTTCAAGGCTGAATGCAAGCTTTTAGATGTTGGACGCGGGCTCTCTGGCTGAATGCAAGCTCTCAGGGCTGATGGAGATCAAATGCTAATTGGGTGCTCTTAGGAACGGGCTAACTGCCAAATGCAAACACTCAAGCAAGCTTGGCTTGTGAGGGCCAAGAATTGACTGATGGTTGACAAGGGTCAACTACTTGACTGAGTGTTCTCGAGGACAGGGTGACTACTAGCTGGGAGCTTTCAGAGCAAGCTTGGCTATGAGGGCCGAGAATTGACCAATGTTTGCTCTCGAAGACATGCAACTGGTGGCTATGAGCTCTTGGAGCAAGCTTTGCTGTGAGGAGGGAGAATTGACCGATGGCTGACAAGGATTGACTGCTAACTGGGCGTTTTTGGGAATAGGGTGGCTCCTAGGTGTGAGTTTGCAAGCACGATCAGCTAGTGAGGACCAAGAATTGGCCAATGTCTACTCTTGGGGACAGGGTGACTGTTGGCTGCAAGCTCAGCTCGTGAGGGCTAAGAATTGACTAATGGTTAACAAGGATTGACTGCTAACTGGGTGTTCTTGAGGACAGGTTGACTGTTGGATGTGAGCTCTCAAAGCAAGCTTCGTTGTGAGGGCCGAGAATTGAGTGATGGTTGACGGGGATTGACTATTGAATAGGTGTTCTTGGAGATAGATGACTATTGGCTGGTGAGCTCTCAAAGCAAGCTATGCTGTGAGGGCTGAGAATTAGCTATTGGTTGACAAGGATTGACTATATGACCAATGTTTGCTCTTAGGGACAAGGTGACTGATGGCTTTGAGCTCTCAGAGCAAGCTCGGCTCGTGAAGGCCAAGAATTGACTGATGGTT
Organism: Ulota crispa; assembly: GCA_963920765.1. Lineage (NCBI taxonomy): Eukaryota > Viridiplantae > Streptophyta > Bryopsida > Orthotrichales > Orthotrichaceae > Ulota > Ulota crispa. The sequence continues at coordinate 4,899,486 of OY987252.1, forward strand.
GATAGGAATCAACTAGTTGACCAATGTTTGCTCTCAAGGATAAGGTGACTGATGGCTGTGAGCTCTCAGAGCAAGCTTTGTTTGTGAGGTCTGAGAATTGACCAAGGGTGCTGTCAAAGACAGGTGACTGCTGGCTGTGTGCTCTCGAGAACAGGGTAATTATCGACTGTGAGCTCTTGGGCAAGCTCAGCTTGTGAGGAAGTGAGAACTGTTGGTGTGAGCTTCTGGAGCAAGCTCAGCTTGTGAGAATAATGGAGTTTGTGGAGAAATGAAAGAATCACATACAAATTCTTTATAAAAGACTAAGCTTTAAGAACCTCACTTGGTTTAAGATGCACGTTTGGTCTGAGCAAACCATCTTTCCCTAGTAGTATAAATAAAAAAAAGCAATTCAGTAAAAACTAATTTCAAAACACATTTTACCCAATGGTTTGCTTGATGAGGAAGGCATCTAAGTTGCTCCACCTAACTCAAACTTATGCAATGTCGCTTCTCAATACAAAACCTCCCTCCGCTTATAGTCCAAAGCCAACCATATGAATTCTTTTATTTTCTTAAGAATATTTTTGATAGTATCTGATGGCTAAAATTATGTTGATTGTTGAACTTCATCAATCAGTGAGTCTAGAAGGATACTCAAGATGCTTTCATACTTTATTTTTGGCTTTTTTTTGCTAATATTTTGTAGTTGATGTTGTGTAGATTGATGATCTTGATTAATTAGTGAATCCATGAGGTTCATAAAGATGCATTCATTTTTTTTGTGGGTTTTGTCAATGGTATTTGATGGCTAATGTTGTGTAGATTGATGAACTTGATTAATTAGTGTGTGCTCAAGGTTACTTTGGATCCTTTTAGTCTTTGTTTTTGGTTTTATTGATGGTATTTGTTGGTTGAAATAGTGTAGATTGATGGACTTGATGAGTTAATGAGTCCACAAGGTTCGTCTTTAGGATACTGTTTTTGCTTTTGGTTGTTTCTAATGGTATTTGATGGCTAAAGTAGTGTAGATTGACAAATTGAATTAATGAATGAGTCCAAGAGGTTCATCTTAAGGATTTCTTTGTTTTTGTTTTTGGCTTTTTCTAATGGTTTTTGATGATTGAAATAGTCTAGATTAATTGATGAACTTGACTAAATAGTGAGTCCCGGCAAGGTTTATTTGGATGCTTCATTAAATTTTTTGTGGTGTTTTTGATGGTATTTGATGGATGATGTTGTATATTGATGTGCTTGATTAATTAGTGAGTCCTCAAGGTGAGTGGAGATGCTTTAATTCTTTTTTTTAAGATGTTTTTGATGGTATGTCATGCCTAAAATTGTGGAGATTGATATACTTGATTAATTAGTGAGTTGACGTGGTTTCTTTGGATCCTTTTAGTCCTTTTTTTGGGTTTAATAATGGTATGTGGTGGTTGAAATAGTCTAGAAAGATGTACTTCATTAATTAGTGAGTCATCAAGGTCACTAAGGATGCTTCATTTCCTTTTTTTTGGTGGTTTTGGTGGTTTTTGATGGCTGAAATTGTGTAGAATGATGTACTTCATTAACTAGTGAGTCCTCTTGGTCACTAAAGATGTTTGTTTTATTTGTTTTTTTGGTTTTATTGATGGTATTTGGTGGCTGAAATAGTGTAGATTGCTGTTTTTGATCAATTAGTGAGTCTACTAGGTCCAATAGTATGTTTTTTTTGATGGTATGTGATGGTTGATATTGTAGAGATTGATATACTTGATCAATAAGTGAGTCCACAAGGTTCATCTAGATGCTTTGTGTGCTTCCTTTTTGATTTTTGTTTATGTTATTGGATTGCTGAAATTGTGGAGACTGATGTACTTGATTACTTTGTGAGTACATAACATTGTTACAAATGCTTTATTTCTCCTTCACTTTTTTGTCACTAAATTCATTTTTGTTTTGTTGGATGTGTAATCTCTGATGTGCTATTTTACTCACACTAGTTGCAAAAAAAAACTATTTAAATTGTTTGAAACAAGTTGGTTCAAGGGACCTCTTTGATTGTGGTATTTTTGAAGGATAGGGAATGGAAGGGTTCTTAATGTTTTTATCTCTTTTGTTGAGTGTGTAATGAAAGTGGATTAATATTGATTGAAATTGGGGCCTTGCAAGGGTATTGTTCATTGAGTTAGATGTTTATCTTGTGGTTTTTTCCTCAGTTTTTGTTTGTTTGGTAGGTGTATTGGCCAAGGGGCTAGCACCAACCTCTAGTTGTTGAATCGCTGCTATAAGATGCTTTACCTCTTATGTAACAAAGTAAGGAAGTGGTAGTTTTAATTATGGTTTCTTGTATATTATTTTAGTGATTACTAAGGACGGGCAATGCAAGGTTATCTATGTATTATCTCATTTGATTACATTGTGATAAATGTGGGTTACAATTGGTGGAGTTTGAGCAAGGGGTGGTTTTAAGAAGCCTCTTTTTTTCCATCATGGATTTTTGTGAGATATTCAAAATTGCAACAAGTGTCCATCTGTATTTGATGTAAGTGACTTGATTTTGTGGAATGTTCTTGGTGGATGTAGGAACATCGCTGGCAATGGTGGACTCTAGCATTGGTAATGTGGGTGGAGGGCAAGTCGATAGGGGCAAGGTGGCACAAGATAGTGTGGAAGAGACAGCAATAGTTTTTGATGGATACTTGAAGTTCTTGACTAGACAATCAAAGAAAATCCAAGGAGCTTTGCTACAAACACTTGGTTCTTCTTTAGGAGTGGCGTTGAAGGATGTCTCACATTGGTCCAAGTGTAAGAACAAAAGCAAGGAATATGATGACAAAGCATTTGGGCAAATGGAAGCTAGGATCAAGGGGCATCAAATCTACTTTGTTGTAGGTGGTTTAATTGACAAGCAGTCCTTCCCGGCAAGAATGCATGGGATGCAGCAATTAGGAATTCAATTTGCCACTACTTGGACTTGAGCTGCCTTGAACATTTTGGCCAGAGCACAAAGGCACTAAATCTAGTCAAGATGGAGTTCGACAAGGATTTTGAGTATGTTGGGAGCACATTGGGCTTGTCCACCTTGGAAAAATTTATCAAGGATTTCATAAGAACAGAGCATTACGCCTTGAAGACAAAGTGGCTTGGTGGCCAAGAGAAGTGTCCCGTTTACATTCAACCAAAGTAGTGGGAGTCTCTCATGGAGTATTGGGAATCCAAAGAATAGCAAAAGATGAGGGAGAAGATGACCAATGCTCAAAAGCATGTGAAGGAGCCTTCTAGATCGAGTCACATGGGCAAGCCTATAAGTTATTTGTATTACTAATGCTATGCAAGATATTTGCAAGTTCCATTGTTCTCAAATCTAGTATTTTTTGCTAATTGGCTAATAGGCAAGGCTAGAGACATGACAAGTCTAGAGGAATTGGAGGGAAAAGACAGTGGGTGAGGGATAAGTGTGCATGTGTTTGTGGATGTTGTTTAACTTGGAAGTTTGTCTATTTTCTATGAGAATCAAGTGTTCATGTGATTGGTAATTTTTGTTACTTGCTTCGTTAACCAAAATTCCTAATCAAAGTTAAGTTAATCTTTGAATCCACATGTAGAGGTATCATAGAGATCATGGTTCTTGTAATATTGACTTTGACAACCATAATCCAAGTTGATTCATGTCTTATTTGCTTTGCAATCATATCCACGCATATTGGTAATAATTATATTATTGGTCAATAGTGAGTGTTCAGTCATTTATTAGTTGCTTTGTAGTTGTATTATTAGTGACTATTGAGTATTTAGTCTTTTCTCACTAGTTTCATAGTTGTATTATTAGTCACTAGTGAGTGTTTAGTCATTTTTGAGTTGTTATGTAGTTATATTGTTAGTCATTTCTCAATGGTCTTATAGTTGTATTATTAATCACTAGTTAATATTTAGTCATTTCTTAGTGGTTATGTAGTTGTATCTTGGATATTGGTGTTTATACCAATCTCTTATTAGTCACTAGTAAGTGCTTCATTAATAAGTGTTTGTTCAATTGTAATAGTCTTTTATTAGTCTTTAGCACCCCATATTATGTTACTTACATTTGGTGTTGGCCAAGATGGTGAGGTTGCTAGAGATGCCACGCTCTCAGTGTGTGATTAAACCATAATCCAAACCATGTGTTATTACCTTAATTGACTAGAATCAGTGGTGCCTTGATTCCCTTAAGTGGACAACAAAAGTTGCATTGTTTTTCATGTTTTTTGGTAGAGATGAGGACTTGATGTGAGGAGCAAGGGAGTGAGGACTATTTTGTGCAAAGAGAAGTCCTTAAATTCTCTATTTTATATTTTATATTTATATATTTTTTGTTTTTCTTGTTCTTTTTTGTTGAATTCTAGTGGCTTTGTAGTTTTGTTGTGAAGGAGCGGGATAGTTTGGGTTGTTTTGTGTGATGACAAGTCTTGTAAGTTTCAATTTTTGTGTTTTCATTTTTTTTTTTTTTTTTTGGGTGAATTTTGGTACATAGCTGAGTGGATTTGTTGTGAATGGGTAGGGGAGGCAAGTTGTTTCATGCAAAGTCAATTAGTCAATTAGTTTAAGTCTTAAATGTTGTTGCCATTTTTTTAAATTTTTTTCATGCTCCTGGGTGAATTGTGGTAGCTTTGTGGATTGATTGGAAATAGTATGGTAGTAGTATCTTATATGTAGTACTGACGTCATTCTTATTACTACATGTAAAATATAGCAGAGGAAGGCAAAACATCCGCCTTTGAGACTGGACAAAGGGTCCTTGAGACTGGGCAAAGGGAACTTCAAAAGGAGGTTTCAGAGATAGTTGAGAGCTCAAAAGCTACTAACTTTGCCCTATTGGATATAAAATCTATGTTGGACACCTATCTTGCGGGTACCAAAGCTTTGGGTGGCAGCTCGGCAAAGCTAGAGGGAGGCATTATGAGCGGAGCACAAGTAGACACACAACCAGTGGGAGTTGAAGTTTTACATACCAAAGTGAGGGGGAAAATCGGTGGGGTGAAAGAGGTGTTAAAGGAGAAAGGCAAGGCTGATGAGGTTATATGTCCATATGCCATGGATGTGGAAGATGACATAATTCTAGAGCAACCCTTCCCTTTAAAGACACCCATTGTTGTCCTACCTAGAACTGAATCCAAGGTGATTGATATCATCACTCTTCCAGAAGAGGTACTCATTATCCAATGTTGCAAATTGTTTGGATGTGGTGTTGACCTCATGTAGTTTTATTGCAAATGGCGCAAGTAATGGTAGAAATCTAGTGTTGGGATAAAATAGTAGTTATGAGTTATTAGTGTTAAAGTACCGTTTACAAGTTGTATTATTTATCCATAGTAGGCATTTAGTCATTTACTAGTTGTTTTGCAGTCAAGTTGTACTATAAGGTAGTGGACATGTAGTCACATACTATTTTTTTTGCAGTCATGCAGTAATATATTAGTTGTCTTATAGTCATTTAGTCATACACTAGTTGTTTGGGAGTCATGTAGTCATATATTAGTTGTTCTGCAGTCTTGTAGTCATATACTAGTTGTTTTGCAGTCATGTAGTCCTAGTCATCTAGTCATACGGACCTATCAATCTGATATTTTACCACTTGTCAAATAGTATTGGAGTGTTTTAATTTGTACTTACTCAAAGATTGGTTAGTACAAGTTGATGGTAGCTTGGACTAATGGGTGATGTTAAATTGGATTACCAAATTTTGAAAGAGGCAAGGGCAAAGTCTCCAGGGAGGATTACTTTAAATTGATCAGGGTGCAGTCCCTCTAGCAGTGGTCCCTCCAGCAGTGGTTCCTCTAGTAGTCGTCCCTCTTGCACCACTTCCGCCACCACTACCTCATGTTGTAATAGAAGAAGTAACAATGACAAACCAGGTGAGACCTAATTCATGTCACCACGTTTGAATGGCAAACAAAAGAAGCTGGTTATATTTGGGTTGTTTATGACCTTGATCGACTTTGACCAAGACCTACACCCTGATTATAAGATTCTCAAGCCTACATTCCAAATATGTTCACAAGGGATTTTGTGTTGTCCTTGGTTATTGGAGTTCCTTCAAATGTGTTTCCTAAAATTCACAGTTGCATTCTAGTGTTCCCTCACTGCACAGTTTGTGGCGGATGTAGTTGGTGCTTTGATGCTAATGTTGAAAGGAATACAGAGCACCCCGGCCTTTAGTTGGAGTAATGATGACATAGAAACAGTGACATCTTTGGGGGACAAGCCACTAAAGGAGAAGGCACTATACAAAGTTTTTAGTACATGGCCACAGTGGAATACAAACAATACCATAATTGTAGACGCAGATTGGACAAAACTTAATTCAATTGTCCAACTAACGTCATAGTGGCCCCAGCCTTTTTTGCAAAGGAATCGACTCATCTAGTGGACGATAATTTGTATTTGAAAATCTCTTTGTGGCCTCAATTGCAAGGATTTCTGCATTGTAGTACCATCATTGAATTTTCCACAAAATATTCCCAATATTGGATCACAGCAAATGGCTACCCTAGTGACCATGTGCATGCGCAAAACCACAAGGGCAAAAATTTGGCAATTAATCCATTGGTGGGGCCAGGCTGAAATTTGAGTTTGTAGTTTTAGAGTTGACATTGCAGTTCCAATCTATTTGACACATTACCTCTCTTGATTGAAGCAAAAGAAGCAAGATAAGAAGAAGCCTAAACCGGTTGCAAAGAAAGGACAGGAGCATAAAGGGCAGAAGGTGAAATTCTAACATTATAAGTGGAGGCTAAGTATTGAAATTGAAATTTGCATATATTAAATTACTGTGTCTAATTTGTTGTTTTGTTGATGCAGTTCACAATGGGGTAGAAGGTGTGCCTCCTAAACCCAAAAAGTGGAAGGCAGAAGGTGGTGGCCGTAGGATCTATTAGTGGTTTTGGAGGAGATACTATCCACTTTGATGTGATCCTTCAAGGGTGGTGCAAAGTAGACGTCATTCAAGCCCTACGTGCGAACATGTCTTTGATGAAGACAAATCCTAAAGGTGATCAACTGACTGTGGAAGATATTGTAGGTGGAAACATTGTTTGGGAGGAAAAGAATGTAAAACCCTCCACTTGAAATTGTTGGATCTTGTTTTATGTTTGTTCACTGTTAGGCAGCGGAGTGGTACAGTCCCACTGTACAATCCATGGTTGTAGTTACAAATAGATTTTGGAACTTTATAGCTTGGAGGTGGACTCTCATTACTTTGGCTACTACATTGTAACTAACTTTGAGATTTTGCTTTCATTGTCTATATGAAATTGCAAGCATATGCACATGATGTTGAGTGGGTGGGTATAAAGAATAGTATGTGATTGTTTGTGATTGCTAATTAAGTAGTAGATACATTATGAGATTTTGATTGACCATGTACCGCTAATTTGTAGTATACATGGAGTATACATTGAATTGTGAATGAACAGCTACTGCAATTTGTGATAGTATCTTCACTATAATGTTTCTTCACAATGACTATAAAACGACTTAATTGTGTCTTTGGAGTGACTTCACAGTGACTGCAGAATGAACTAATTGTGACTTTGGAGTGACTTCAATTTAATCGCATGGTGAGACCATATTGTGACTTTAATGTCTAAATGAGGTTTGCAAAATGGTGACTGATTTTGTGACTGGTGTGTAATTGATTTGTGACTTCTCTATGATTACATACTAAATTATTTGTGATTGTTTTGTGACTACAATTTGTATGATTCTGAAACTGGTTTGTTACTATGTTGTACCAAAATAGTTACTACATGGTGAAGCAAAAACTTGTTGTGACTGTTTGGTGACTGTGTTGTCACTGCAATTTAGCTTCATCTCCTCTCTCTTGTGACTAAAATATTATTGAAATAGACATCTTGCTTACAACTACATTAAGACTATTTGATAACTAATATTGTCTTGAGCACTGTGGCACCTTGATTTAGAACTAAAAGACGGCTAGTATATGACTAAAAGACAACTAGTATATGACTAAAAGACTACTGATATATGACTAAAAGACTACTAATATATGACTGAAAGATGACTAGCATATGACTAAAAGACTACTAATGTATGACTAAAAGACAACTAATACATGACTAAAAGACTACTAATATATGACTAAAAGACGACCAGTATATGACAAAAAGACCACTAGTATATGACTAAAAGATGACTAGTATATGACTGAATGAGAATTTATGGGTTACTAATCTATTACTAAATGTGGACTAATGTTAAGATAACAAATGCGGACCATATAAAGCAGTTACAGAGATCAAGACATGTTGCACTAGGTAGTTGGTTTGATTTTGTCAGTAGAAATAAAATGGCACCCTTGGGAATTGGGAAAATTTAAATGCCAACAAGAAAGAAGGGGCAGCTAGGTTCAAGAAAGAGAGAACATTTCTTTCTTCCAAATAAAGACAAAGTTCACATGACATAAAGGATGAGATACTATAATGTCCTAAATGACAAAGACTTCTAAACAACTGAAAAATGACTAAATTGTGACCAAATGAGATCAGTCATGATATAGTCATTCAGAAACAAATGACTCACTTCTTAGTCATTTGTAGCAGTCATATAGGACGCTATTTTTTACCTATGCAGTAATTTCTTCCTCCCCTCCACCTCGGAGCACACCTTGCAATGCACTTGTGTTACACCCCCATTTGCACCTACGATACTCCCAGCCCATGGCAGCTTTGCTGCCCAAGCATCATGGAATTGGCGATTCAATTTGTAACCTTTTTTTCTTTTGCAAGCCAAACCCATTTGCAAAGACCTCTAGGCAGTGGTAGAGCACTCAACTTTCCCCTTTCCCTTCTCTGTGGCGGACATGACCCTCCCTTTTCTCTCGGCAACGGGAGACACAACCTTCCCTTTCCCCTTCTTTGTAGCGCTTACGATTGCAGGTTTTGCAATGACCTCCGCGGCAATAACCACAAAATCTTTTGCTGACACTGAATCCTCATTGTCAATGGCTATTATGACATAGTCCTCCTCCGCTGATCTCCTCGCACCACTTAAACTCCCCAAATTATGCAAATCAAACATTGGAATAGCACTGTCACCATTAGTAAACCCTAGAACCCTTCTATCGTACAGGAACTTTTGTAGTGTGCATTGCATTTTCCTAGCTTTTGACATTGAACACCATATTCATTAAAATGAGAGATTGGAGACCTCTCAAAATAATCATGTTGTTCTTGACTTAAATTAGCGATTTCCATTAAAATGAGAGTTTTGAACTAAATTCGCATAAAACCTTTCAGTTTTAGCTAAATTGACATAAATTTTTTTGTGGAGTTTTCTTTAAATTACCTCTCATTTCAATGGAAAACTTTCATATTAATGAATATGGTCTTATTGCAGCAAACAACCAAGAACAACAATGCAAAGAGAACAAAACACAATGACAAAGAAAACAAGAAATATAGGTTTTGCCACTCCTTGCCTCGTCAATTTCAATCCGAGCATTTGGAATTGTTCATTCTTACCTTCGCGGCGCTCCTTGCTTCTCTAGTTGGCGGCTCAAGGGAGTTGAAGCTCCATTACTTCATGAAATCTGCAATTTTCTGTAGCCAAATAAGCTGAACAGTCTGCCGTCATTCATAAACACAAAGCCAATGCCTTAGTGGCGCCAATTCTCCAAATCCAAGCAGAAATGACTTGTAATTTTAGAAGACAGAATACAAATACATTCCAAAAGTGAAAACTAATCCTGTCCATAGCAACATAATTTGTGAAAGCTGAATGAAATATTGCGGGAGTGGGAGGGTAGCTTCGGAAATTTGCACAAAAAATTTGCCATGCAAGAGCTGCAGTGATGGAGCAAAGGCGAGAAGAGAACCGCGCCATTGCCTAGCAAGTAGGCGGAGAGGAAAGAGGAGATTGAAAATGGCGAGGACTTTTGCGAGCAAAGTGCAGCGCTGGCAACAACGCAAAAGTACATAAGGGGGAACATGTGACAGGGCTAATGAAGAAAGCCTGCACCCACACCAGCAATCAATCCTGCTGTCAGGTTGATTCTGGCGATGATGGCTAGGATCTCCAGGGCCGAGGTGGCCCACTCTCTACAATCATAGCAGCCAGCATGGCAATGCATGCTTGGGTGCATGTCTGGTTTGGGCAAATATGTTTACTAATGATACCCTGAATTGCTTTGTACCAATCGTTAGTGCAGTTTGCAAGTAAGTTTCTGGCGTATATTTGCCAAAGATTTAAACGTTGGCAGCTCCTTGCCGACCAAGATGGGCAAGGAACAACAAGGATACAACCGTCATTGTTGTGTTTCAAGAATTGAACCTTGGAGATGATACCAAAAAGGGCATTCTTGACAATAATCACCAAGGTTGGAAGAAGTATAGCAACAAATCCATCCAAATATCAACCTTTTGTAGGTAAGACAATTAGGGTGATTGCAAGAAACACTTGTAATATTTCTTGTCCCCATCACCTCCTGCGGGTGCTTTTTGGCTTGTAACTTTTGCATAGCAAGTTTTATTGAGCTGAAATTTTGGAGAAAGGTACATGTCATAGTTATAAACCTTCCATTATTTTTGAAATTTTTTTAAAATTATTTTACTATTTTTGAACAGCCCCCAAATAGGTGTCTACTTTGGCCATTTTGGGGGGTTTTTAGTACTATTTTGCGTCCAAAAAAGCAAATTTCATGCCACAAATCAAGGAAGTTGTTCATCATAGAGCATTACATGGATGCCTAAAAGGGTTCCACAAAATTCTAAATTCCACGTTGTGCACACACCTTCAAAAATGGCATCCTTTCTCGAATGATTGGTGAAGTAAAAAAAACTTCCTACAAAAACCACTAGCATCAAGTGAAGCTACTCAAAGAGATAAAAAATGGCCATTTTTTGATTTATTTTTTTGAATGTTTTTACTAATTTCTAAAAAGCATAAAGGAAATTGTCCTTTTGTGGGTAATTTCAATCCTTCTATTTTTGTGCATAACTTTTAGAATAAATTTTTTCTAGGTCTAAATTTTCACGAATATATTATTTTAAGTGCTTTTCAAATTGTCCATATTTTATTTATTTTCTAAAATTTTATTTCAAAAGCTCATGGTACTACCTAGTACTACAAGTTTTCAAGGTGTTTAAGACAAAATTGTGAAGTGTTTTTTGCAATCACCCATCACTAGCTATTTGCTGTTAGACAAATCAATGGTATATAGAGGAACCAAAAGTTGTTCTAAGTCTCAAAAGCACTTAGCTTAGGAAAGATTGCTCAAAACCGTTTATATTAACATATGTCACACAACTTTACTGGCATCTTGTTGCAAGAATGAATCTAGAGGAAGTACATTATACTCTGAATCCTCACAATTCATTCATATTGTATCCAAATGATGCATTCTCTAATGTTTCATAATTCTCCTTAGTTCACAAACAAGAAATATAAAAAAATTTGAACATTCAAACAACAGAGACAATGTTTGGTGCAAAAGGTGTCGAAGCTACCTACCTCACAACATCTCACCATCACCCTAACCAAACTTGGATTATGCAATGACAAAGGATACTACAAATGTAGCATGAAGGACTACCGGGCCAAAAAGATGGTGCAACCAACCGACACAAACACTAACATCATTGAAGTCACATACCTCGGAAACCACACCTACTCCAACACGTTATTAAGGTAGATCCGATCTTGAACGTCCAACTTTGGCGTTTTGCAAGCCGAGCACTAGCTCTTGACCACAAGTATTGATGAAGGAGTAGCAGACGTTCCTGTATCTGAAGATGTTCTCGTGCAAACCAAAATTACAAGACTCCTGAAACATCATACAAGCAATGGTTTGATCACCAAATTGGACAAATCCATTGGTGATAACAACTATGACTCTAGTTTGAAACCCCAATGTATAAAGGTTAGAACCGCACACATGAAATGGCGACACGGAGTAGTGATTAGCAAAGGACACAAAATCAGAGCCCTAGCGCAAGTGTACTCAGAGGCTTGGTGTGCCGCCCCTTGCCGACTATGATGGATGATGAGCAAAGCACTAAACCACCCTATAGTTAGCCTCTTTAATTTATGTTTTTTCATAAATTAACAAATTAGCATAATTTATGCACATCATGAAAGTTAGTTTGTGTATTGTCATAAATTAGCAAACTTATTTTTTATATTTGCATACTTGATATCATATTAAATGTGACAAAACATGAAATTGCTTGCACTTCAACACCCTCTCAAGTGAGAGGTTAGTCAACAATCTATAATGCTCATCATTTGAGAATTTACAAATAGAGAAGTTGGATTCAACTTTGGCCATGCTAAGGAGGGTGATTGCAAGAAACACTTGTATTGCTTTTTGTCCCCTTCACCTCTTGCTGGTGCTTCTTGGCTTGTAACTTTTGCTCAAAAAGTCCTTTTGAGATGAAATTTCAAAAGATGCATAGTTGTAAACCTTTTATAATTTTTGCAATTTTTTTAAAATTATTTTACTATTTTTAAAGAGCCCCCAAAAAGATGTCTATCTTGGCCATTTTGGAGGTTTTAAGTACTATTTTGGGTTCAAAAAAGCAATTCACATATCACAAATTAGGGAAGTCATTCATCATAAAGCATTACATGGATATATAGAAGGGTTTTAGGAAATTGTGAATTCTTTGCCTTCCACATGCTCTCAAAGTGGGCATCCTTTGGTCAATGATTGGAGAAAGAAAACAAACTTCCCCAAAAAAGCAATTCCATCAATACAAGTGTCTTAAATAGAGCAAAAATGGCCATTTTTTGATTTATTTTTTTGAATGTTTTACCTAATTTCTAAAAAGCAAAATGGAAATTGTCCTTTTGTGGGTAATTTCAATCCCTCTATTTTTGTGCATAACTTTTAGAATAAATTTTTTCTAGGTTTGAATTTTCATGAGTATGCTATTTTAAGTGGTTTATAAATTATCTATATTTTATTTTATTTAAAAAATATGTATTTCAAAAGCTCATAGTACTACCTAGTACTACTAGTTTTATGGGTGTTTGAGACAAAACTATAAAATGTTTCTTGCAACTATCCAAGAACATGGTGGCCTTGCCACCACAGAAGTTGCACAATGACTGCCATGTGGCATATGTCAAGTGCAACCTTTTTTTATAAAGAACCAATGGGCTTAATTAGTGCACATTGTCAAGAGTTAATTTGTTGATTTGTGCATTCTTTTTTAGAAAATGTAAATTAAAGAGGCCTGGGATGAATACTACAAGTTTTCAATTTAGAAGGTATAGCCGGTGTGACACGTAAGAGTTAACCAACAGTTTAAAAGCTTGATGAATTTGTCGATGATTGCTACATTGTCCATCTTAGGCCATTGTGCAATAGGCTTATGTCAACTTATCAAGGACATGGCTTCATGTCTAATTAGGTCAGAAACGGCTTTCTTCTCTTGCGTGGGTTAATGTACCATTGCACCTCTTCTACTTGAAAAATGCAAGGGCAGAAAGATAATATTATACACAAATATAAATATATGGTTTGCAAAGACATACTTCAAGTGTGTTTGCACACTTTGCTTCTTTAATGTATTTTGTTGGTTTCTAAACTATCCGCCTACCTAGTAGCAGCGTTCTCAAAACTGGCTAAATTTCAGCTAGGCTTCTACATAAATTCAAATAAGCATCACAAGTAAGTAGGAAAAAAATCAAGAAAATGCAAACTTGAGCACAAAATCATACATGGTAAACATCAAATCTTAACTTGCTATTTCCTCTAGCTTCGTAACTAGCATCCATTGCTGCCGCCGGCTTTGAGGATGTCACTTCTAAACTATTCCAAGCGTACACCTATTGCTGCAGCGACAACATTATAATTGTTCAAACTGCAACCCCCAACTCTCTCCTGCGTTGAAATATGAAGTTGAGGTTAGCAGAGGGGTTGATTGAATTGTTACTGTCTAGGTTTAAAAATTTACCCGTCAAGGCATTGATTGTCAATGAAAACTTGCCGCAACACAACACCACTTGCGTACTTGTTGTTGTGCATTGAATCGTTTGGCCCAATGCTCAATTCCATGCCGTTATGCAGTTTAGGTTCAATTGTGCAGAATGCCAACCCGTGCCATTGAGTTGCAACAAAAGATAAATTGTTCTGCAATCCTAAACCCTAACCCTTAACCCTAGACCACCCAAGTGGTCACTTTCTGTCCACTAGGAATTGATGAAGGGCTGGGCCCATTTCAGATTGGGGTGATTTGATGAGATGAAACATGGGTTTAATTGAATGCATTTCAAAGGACAATAAAGGTGTAAATGCGGTTTAGGATTTACGGGTAAATCATGTCAGGGCAATCATAGCAAATCTGAAGAGAAACATGGGACACGGCAGTTAGGACAAATGTCTGAAAAGTGACCGAGAGTAGCCAGTGCAATGCCGTTGGGCTTTGGATTCGATTGCCGTGGCAGGGACGATGCCGTGGGGTTTGCCAGGCGCAGTCGACAATGCGCCACAAAGCTTATCGAAGTGCAGCATTCATCCCTTTGCGCCGGCGCACCACTTCCACTTACCGTTGCCAAGTATCAACAGGTCGGATCCATTCTTGATCTTGTGCACGATGACAACGGCGCTTTGGGCGGGCCAGGCTACAAAGAAAGAGGTCCTTGAAGTGCAGCGCAAATTGTTCCTCTGGGCACAAGAGAGTGGGGTAAGCAAGAGCACAGCGCAAAAAGTGGAGAATTGCCTCAAGGAGGACTTCCTGTTGTCATTGCCGCAGCCACGGCGAAAGCATCGGTGGGGTGATAATCCGGGTCCAAGTAGTTGGCGCTACCTCTGCCGTCGTCAAATCAGCAGGTTGCTAGGGTGGTCGGAACAATATCCTGAGGAAGACAAACGTGGGATTCCCGAGTTCCTGAACTTCTTGCTTCGAACCAAACAGTGGCCGAATACGGGGGACGATGAAGCGCCAGGCAAGAACGAAGGCAGCAACGGATTTGGAAGCCAAGCCGGCTCAGCAGCGAGGCCAAATCCAAAGGGCCTTGTCATTGGCTTGAAGGACTTGTCCGAGCCAGAGTAGCCAACCTGTTTTGACGTTCCAGACAAATGGGGGAAGAGGAGTCTCTAACCTCGGCGGCTCTGGAAATGGGCATTCCAAAGTGACGAGCGGAGAGCAGGGTCTGCACACACAAGGGGCAGAGACTGGGATTGTTCTCGATTCTATCGGAGCTGGGAATGACCTAGGATTGTTGAGTTCCCTCCCCCACAATTTGGCGGTTTCTTATGTGCAAGGGGAGTGTGTAGGTGTCCAGAGCATGGGAGCTGGGAGAATCAATGGAAAATTGGGTGCAGTTGCTCATAATTTAGGAATTTATGTGACCAAAGTGGGGGAATCCAGCGTGCCTGTAAGGTCAGGTCAAGCTCAAGCTGTGAATGATGGGGGGAATGCGGTTCAAGGATAAGGCAAGCGACTCAGAAATCGTCAAAAGGCCAGAGGGTGGGTACTGCATGCCATTGTTCGAAGCAACAAGTCGCCGCCGGTCCTTAGATCCAGAATGCTTTGCCAGGAAACCGATTTGGATTAGAGGCAGCGAATGTCTCCATCGGTTTCACCTTCCTCAATTGGCGGTCGCGTTGCTCATCGACCAAGGCGTGCATACTCTTCGAGCGTTGGGCCGACCTAACCTGTGATCAGAAACTCGCCAGGCAGTGCCACGAATTTAGCTCCATCAGAGCAAACACAAGCAGTTTCTCCACGACAGAGGATGGGGGTTGTACATTCACCTCTTTGAGCGGTAAACTTGGCAGCTGCCTTTGATACTATTACCCGCATAGTGGACTGGGTGAATTTGGTGACTGATTTGTCCACTTCCAATTCTCCTCGAGTCTCATTTCATCAGGACCATGTACTGATTGGTGGGCATGCAGACCGTGCGTTGCCAGCGATAGGTCAAGCCCCCATAACTGGCGCGGAGGACGGCGGAACGGCAAGTGACAACTCTGAAGGAGAAACCATTGGTCCCTTCTAGAACCAAGGCGACCAGGTAGGTGCCACCAAATTCACGGAGATCCTATCAACAGGAGGAAGAAGCGGTGGCAACCTGACGCCACCTCGACGTGCCGCACCTGCATTAGAGGTGGACGGGGTGAACAGCGCCAAAGGCTGGACAACAGAATCTTGCGATACTGATTGGACGCCGGACTACGCTGACTTTGCAGGTAATATTTCCTTCGACGATAACAACTCTGATTGGCTGTTGAGTGACGACGATGTAACAGACCTAGAGGAACATGCAATTGATGTTGATGAGTATCGGGAGTATATGTTCATAGACCCTGTGCAAAGCACTGCTTTGGAGAGAATTCGCCATCTTTATAGAGATTCAGAGTGGGATACTAGTTGACCAACTTTGCTAGGCATCTGAGCAACCTTCACAGGGGCATACCCGGGATCCAGTTAGCGTTTTTGGCAAAACAAACCAAGTGCCCGCTCATTCTTCGATCGTTGGTTTGATGATACCACGGTGGACCAAATCATTTGTTACACAAACCTTTATGCTTCACAAAATACGAGTAACCTGGCCAATCCTAGGCAGAGGGGGAGTCCAGCCGGATCAAGCGGAGGAAGCCGTTGGACTCCAACAAATCGTGTAGAGCTGCGTGCATTTTTGGGGGTCACTGTTCTAATGGGACTGAAGGATTCACCTTCAGTTCATGATTACTGGAGGGAGGACGTGTTCTGACGTTGTGGTGTAATCCCCCAAGTTTTTTCAAGAGATCGATTTGAGATGTTGCTGCGCTATGTGCATTGCATCAACAACGCCACATCTTGCCGAGATAAAACAGACCCTGTGTATGACAAGCTTTACAAGATCCACTGGTTACTTGAGCATTTTGTTGCGGTCTCAAAGACGTCATACTACCTGGAGAAGTGGTTGACGTGCGATGAGGTGATGGTTGCCTATCGAGGCTTCCACAATCCATGCCGGCAAAACCTACGCAATACATATTCAAACTCTGGGCGGCCGTTTGTGTAGAGTCTGGTTACATATGGAATGTAATACCATACTTGAGGAAGGTTGGAGGCCAGTCCAAGGTGGGCTTAGGCGAGTGCGTGGTTCATCAACTGACGGCCAGGCTCCAGCATCGGGGACACTGAATATGCGTAGATAATTACTTCACCTGCCCATCTCTTTTTGATATTCTTTTACGACGGGGAATCTTTGCCATAGGGTTAGTGAAAGGGAATCGAGTAGGCTTTCCTTCCATGCTTTCTAGATACAAAATAGGGGAGCACCCTAGGTCTACTCTCTTCTGGTTTACACACTCCAGTGGTCAAATGGCTGCGTCCGTGTGGTACGACAGCAAGCTAGTTGCTTTCCTAAGCACTTCAGTCGACCCTACTGGCCCAGCACTAGCTCGACGTTAGTTGAAGGGGAAACGTGAGGAGATTCCGACCACGCCGCAGCAAGTTGAGCAACATGCGCAGAGTGGATCTGGTAGACCAGATGCGGAGGAATTATACGACACAGTTTCACAGCATGAAGTGGTAGCATAAATATCTAAATGTTTGTCGTGGATTCTGTTTTGCACAATGGTTGGGTATAATACCAGCATGATAGGAGGGCTCGTGGTGAGAAGAAGGTCTGCCGCGTGAACTTCATTTACAACGTGCCGTTTGGTCTCATACTATTGAAGTTGCCAAGCCCTCGTACCTGCACAACTTGGAATTCTCGGCCATTGGCCCTCCACTACGTACAGACTGACCCGTTGATCCGACGCAGGTGTTGCGTTTGTAAACAAAAGCAAGCCGATTATTGCCAAGCCTGCGGCTTTGTGTTCATGTGCATAGCTAATTGTTTCCCAAAGGTTCATTTGTCCAAGGCATGGGCACTCAGAGCTCGAGATTTTGCTATGCATCATCACCAAATTGACGTGGTTTGTTTTTGGGTTTGGCTGCCAGCTGTGTGGATGGTGGCGAGCAGTCCCCTAAGAGAGCCCAGGTCTATCAACTTCATTGGACGTTGCTCCCGTGTGACGCCACCGCATTTTGAGCTGCGATACGACTCAAAGTTGTAGGTAGGGTCTCCACCTAGAAGCCCAACTCCAGAGTGAAACCGCCCTCCTCGACATAGATCCGGCCAGGCCACCGCTGTTCATTTTCTGCATTCAGTTTGTAGGATTCTGAGAGCACTTGGTGCTGAATTCAGGAGAGTTGTTTGTAGGCAATAGGAACTCTAGGTGCCAAGAGGCCTGTTTCAATGTACCCACACCTTATTTTTCTTTAGAACAAGGCAATTCTGGGATTTTCCAGCAGAAATTGTGTCTCTTTGCTTTGTGGGTTGGTAGCTTCTGTAAATTGTGAAGAATATTGAACGACTATGTTGTGTTGCAAGATTA
This sequence comes from Ulota crispa, assembly GCA_963920765.1. Taxonomy (NCBI): domain Eukaryota; kingdom Viridiplantae; phylum Streptophyta; class Bryopsida; order Orthotrichales; family Orthotrichaceae; genus Ulota; species Ulota crispa. The sequence goes on from OY987252.1 coordinate 4,917,820, forward strand.
TGCTAGATTATGTTTCACTGGACAGTTGCATGGTTTAAATTCGTCGTGTTTGTGAGCAGTAAAATTATCTTGAAGTGGCCTTAGCTTTTTTTCTAACCAATACATGATTGAGTAGCAAGAATGGCTACATTTTATTGAAAGATATATAGTTGGATGGTTTCAATCTTTCATCAAAGCTAAATCTCATGATGGTTATTAAAAAATATAGAATATTACACCAGTAGAATGAGGCGGCATGAAGTGGAACCCTGAAAATCATACTCCTACTCCCAAACATGTGTTTAAAAGTTGGCTAAATATTTTCCATTTAAAAAAAAATAACTATAGAACAATTTGTTACACCAAATTTGGTGTAGCAAAAAGCAATAATTAGCATAGAATGTTTTCACTAACCCTAACCAGTGAAAATCTACCTCAACCCTACTTCTATACAAATTTTTATTATTTTATTGTGGTGAGGTGGCTTGAGCTCTGCCCCAACCCTACCTCTACACAAGGATTTTTTTTTGTTGTGTTGTGGGTTGAACTCTATCTCAACTCTATGTCAACACAAGGATTTTTTTTTTTTTTTTTTTTGTGTTGATGTGGGTTGAGCTCTACCTCAACCCTACCTCAACATAAGGTTTTTTGCTTATTTTTGTTTTTTTGTTGAGGTGGGGTTGAGCTCTATCTCAAGGAGTGGAATTATTTTGGTCTAAGTTGGCTTGGTTTTTTTTCAAATCAATAAATGGTTGAGTAGGAAGAATGGCTACATTTTTTTTACAGGTTAAAAGTTGGATGCTCTAAACCTTTTATTAAGGCTAAATTTCATGATAGTTTTATGAGAAATTAGAATATTACACTAGTAAGGTGAGACAACATCTAATAGAACCTTGAAAATTGGGCTCCTACTCCCAAACTTGTGTATAAAAGTTGGCTACATACTTTACATTTTTTTCAAAAAATACCATAGAAAAATCAACCACACCAATTTTGCACCAATTTTGGTGTAGCAAAAAAGCAATGATTAGCATCAAACATTTTTACTGTTTGTGAGTACCGTTTGCAGGATGGTGGGGTCTCTCAGAACCACCTGCATTATCCCGCTTACCAGCCAGTCCTTCCCGATCAGCGCCGGTCAACACCAACCACGCCTGCACAACCAAGTCGGCATCTTTTGTTTCGGATTTTGCTGTTTTCAATTGAAAGTTAGAATTTTTTTTCCTATGTCAGTGCAATTGGGATCTTCGTCAGCCACTCGTAGGCTTTGTGGATTGGGTCCTATCTGATTGGCAAATGAGGAACCCATTCGGCCAGACCACCCCAAAAAAAAGGCCCGTGCTCACAGTTTGTTCGGCATTGACTCCTATAATCTTTCGACCAAACCGATAGATGACACATCTTCATTGTCATGTAGCATTGGCTTTGAGGTGAGCGTGGAATTCAACATTGAAGTTTTTTGAAACCGACCGGATTGCTTGGAGGTGACAATTTTATCTCGATGGCCTCAAGGTGCATGTCTTTGACGCAAACACGGCTGGGTGTTCTAGGGTTAACCCCTAGATGCCCAAGGTCTTTTTGAGCTTCTAGGAATTTGCTCTAAACTGAACAAAAAGCCAACATTTTGATAAGTTGTATCAAATTTTTTTAAACTATAACCATACAAATTCAAACTAGATATGTTAAAACATCACATAGGAAAAGAAAACACAACAATATCACTTATGGATTGAAAAATTATAATGTTTGATCAAAAGGGTGCTAAAACTACAAAGATGACTTAAAGTCTTTCAATCCTCTTTTCACATGTCAAATCTAAAATGCTGATTACCAAAAAAATACAAGGGTAAAGGACATAACATACATACCTCCAATCCATTTACAGCTTTTCAAAACCTCTTTTACAATTTTCTAAAATGAATATCTAGTGTGAATTTTCCTCCAGGATCTAGTGTATTTGAGGCTCATTTTTGTGAGCTCTCAACACTAAAAAAGTCAAGATTGCAATGAGCACCCTTGCACAAAATCTTGAATAGAAAATTTGCAATTAATAATTTTCAAAATTGGGTTTTTGATGCTAAAACTAGACTTCAAAAAAAACAATTTTAAAATACTAAATACTAAAAATAGCAGCTTTGGTAGATTATATTGAACTTCAAAATATTGTTGGTACCAAAATGTGGTGCCTTGGGCATTTAGGGGTCAACAACAATAACCTCTACTGTTAAAAAGGATTTGGACCCAAGGAAGGGCCTCTTCCCCCCAAAACCGTGGAAACTTTGGAAACACTTTCACATAGGTAGTTAGTAGCAACGCAACATGGCATTGAGGCGACCATGTCAAATAATATTGTTTAATTAATTTTTGATCTTACAAATAAAAATAAAAATAAAAAACTCAAAACTTACTTCTTTTTATTTTGGGACTTTATTACTTTCTTTTCTTTTTTTGCTAGTTCATTGGCACCAATTGGTTCCCAACATTGGACCTAGCCCTGATTGCTACGTAGACACCTTCTATAGTCTTGCCTATAGTCCAACCTATCAAATTGAGATCATTATAACCTTGAAATGCAAAATGTAATCAAAACAATATTTTAGCGCACACTTGCATCTATGAAAGTTGCTGACACACAACATATATGTCTCATTTGTGACATGGTCTAGAGCTAAAATTATAAATGAAGAGATCTCTACAAGAGAACATGTGTTGAAAGGACAATTGGTGGACAATAAAATGTCCACACCAAGTACACTAAATATTGCATTTAGGTTGCCTTACCTCAAAAAGTTACCTTGTGATGGTTTAGTCAATTGTAAATGCATGCAACTTTCTAAACTTTTGGATTTCACATGTTTTATGACGTGGATAGCCGCTAATTTGATTTTCACCATATCTTTTTTGTTGCCAAAACCTTTAAAGAATAATTATTGCAATAATTATTGATGAAAATTATTGTAGTGATGGTAATTATTAATATAATGTAAATTTTCAAGAAATTAGTGTAGAGCAACCCGGATGCAATATTTAGTGAACAACATGGAATTAAATTTCCGTGGGTGCAACAGGCTCATTTGAAATTTCTACACATGTACTCTTTTTGACACCCAAGAATGAACAATGGACTTTTGAAGTATTAACCCTTAAATGACCATGGGGCATAATATTTACGCTACCATATGATTGGCATTTGCTACCAATAACAAGTTTTCATTTGGAATTTCAAGTAGCTCACTAGAATCGTTCCAATCTATTCTCCAACTCCTTTGTCAATTTTACATGTGGTAAAGGTATGAATCTATTCCCAATAAATGAAAAACACCTTGTATTGTGCCAGCCGCGGCAGCATGCTCGGATGTTTAGGAATTAAATATTGCTTACTTGACCATCAATTGTCACACCCTAAACCCTAAAGGGTTGAGTTTTTGTAGAATCCTTCTTTTTGCAAGAGTGTCGTCCGTTGCTCTAGCCTAAGGTGGGGTCAACATCCATGAGGAATTGGTGGCTAGTTTGAAGCTAGTTGGTAAAAATGAGGAAAATTTGTTTTCAATTTATGAATAGCAATTGAAAAATTGGTTATATTTTTGTTTGATTTCATTATTTACAAAATGAAGCGGAACAATAAGTAGAATATACCCTCCGGTTTAGTAAGAAATTGAAGGAAATCAATCTGGCAAACTCAAATAAATTCCCAAATAATGGGTGGGGTTCAACGTTAATCATTGCAAGTCTCCTATTGCGCTTATTTGCTAAATTAGTTATTCCCATGCTATTCACTATGGGAAAACGGGCATTTTATGACTCTAGTTTATGACTGTCATGAGTCATTTAGAATCATGAATGACTCACAACAATCATAAACCATAGTCATAAAATACCTGTTTTCTTGTAGTGATTGGATTCTTGCTCATTTTGTATTGAATTAGATCCTTGTGAGCTTGTTTCTTGGTTGCAATTGGTCACGCATCCATACCTAGCCTTTGTTGATTTCTGAAATTGCCCCGCAAGATTAATTTATGATGCTTAACCCCTAAAAGACCATTGTCCCTTTGGAGGACAGGTTGGACTTCAGGCATGTACCTATGGCTACACTACTTTGCGTGATTTTTTGAAACTTTTAGTGCCTATTCCAAACAAGCCTACAATAATGTTAGTTGAGTGAGGATACACCATGTGTCAATAGCTCATATTGCGTGTTATAGCCTTTACAAAGAGAGGAAGGACAAAGCACAAAAAATCTGCTACATCAAGCAACCATAAAAAACAGAATCTGTGAGGAGTTTGTTTGTGAAGAAGCCATAAAAAATTGTGTTGTTTTCCTCAAAGCGGCTCCAATACTTTCCTCCGTATGTGCCTAGTGAAATACATGACTTATTGCTATGAATACCCTCTAACTCTATGGCTAGAGAGAGGTCTGTAAGAGACTAAGAATTGCAACTAAATTGCCTAAGTGAAACCAGTAACTAGTTAGCTTTAGTCCCGCAATTAAACAACTTGTTTGGGGACAGTGAACTAGGAGAGACAATCGGTAGTTCATCTCCCATCCTTAACTCCTACTTGATCTTAATTAAGTAAAAGCCAGGCAATCTAATACTCTAAGCAGTAGGTATCTACAAACATGGATATTGCTAATTACCCTTCTAGAAGTTTTTATTAAAACACACCAAGTGTTATTGTGTTCAAAAGGGTAGTTTGTAAAAAGAGCCTCTGTTTCCAAAAAAAATAGAAAAGTTTGAAGTAAATCCACTTACTAGTGAATACTAGTATTTCAGATAAGCAAGTGAATAGGACCAAAATCATTGATTTTTGAAAAGCTAAAGAGCTCTAAATCTTTGAAAACATCCAAAACTATAATTTCAATTTACAGGAAAAAAATACCACTACAAATGCAAGAAAGTTTTATCAATATTTCTTTGTACTAAGGTAAGAAAAGAAAGAAACATAGCTTTGCCCACTTGAGGGTAGAGTAAATTCTATGGCTATTGTATGTCACTTTAAACACTTGGTGGTTGATATAGTATGAAAACTATGTCAACATTCACATATAAAGCTAAATAAAGCATTCTAGGAGAATCTAACAAGTACTTAGGAGTTTCTAGAAAATGGACAGAATAGTGCTTAGAGCTTCTTCCTCTTGTATAAATGTGTTTTATATAGCTTCAAATTATACATATAAGTACATATATTTAAAGAAGCTTATAGAAGCTTGAAAATAGAATAGTTTCTTATAAATTAGAATTCTTATAACCTAATCATTATAGACAATTAGTCTGGTGACTAATACTTGTATATAAATCTTGAAAAAAAAAATGAGAAAAAAAATAACGTGTTTTTGGTACATCTCAGGAATTTGAGCACTTGTCTGTTCTTTTATGCATTCTAAAACTAGGTTAATATCAAGTCATAGCAAGATCAGAAAATAAGAATGTCTTGCGCATGTTCCAATCTACGTAAATACAGCAGCTGTATCATGTTTTTGTATATATGTACAAGCCTCATCTTGTATAAATTTGCACTAGGCCAATGTGATTGTGTAGTATTCTTGTGTAGCATCCTATGTATTGAGTGAGCTGAGCCTCAAAGTCAAAGCAACATTTTTTGAGTCAGCCCATCCCAAGTAACCAGCAACCGAATGGCAGCTTGTTTTTTGGAAAAAAATAAAATCACTCAAAACAAGCCAAGTAGTATCGACAGTGTGTTCAGAACGATATTTCTATACAGGGAGAATATAACTCTATGTGAAGGTTCAGTCTAGGCTGGAGGAGTATATTTTCAAGCCATATCAATCACTAGTCATTGTACGTGTTGTAACATGCTATAGTGTATGTTGGTTATACAGCTAGATATTTGGTAGTATGTAGGCCGAGTAGTTCACAGTGAATTTGGAAAAAGCAAAATTTCCTAGATTGGCCAAAGTGGCTCAGTAAGAAAAAGAAAAAACTGATGTAAAGGTCTCTATGGTAAGAAAGGACGTGATCAATAAAGGCTGATCACAGTTTGAAAGAGACTTAGTACGTAAACATCAGCATTTTTCTTGAGATCCAAAGCCAAACAAAAGCGTACAGAGATTCATTGTTCTCTAGTATGGAATCCGAGTCCACTAGTAGAACATTGAAAATGTCTAAAAAACGTGACCAATCAAAGCAAGATTGCAAGGCGTGATCAGTTCTTATTCTTAGACCAAACTTCATTCAGAATACCAAGTTCTAAGCTTTCACCCACAAGATTCAGAATTAATCATTCTAAAGCAACCTTTCAGAAGATATGACTAAAAACAAGGAAGGGTATGAGGAAGGAATTTGGCGTGTTTGGCATTTTCTCCAAGAAGACATGGGCCTCACCTGTGCCCATCCCAAGAACAAAACAAGCCAATGTTTTAGTTAGTAAAGATGCACAAGGTGTCCTCAGCCCATAGACGCTTGTTATTGCTTTCATACGGAAATTATGCAACAAAAAACAAAAAACTTCCCCTATATCCTTAAAAAACAAACAATTTTTCACAAGTAAGCAAAATATGTGTGCCGTTTGTCTGTGTAGTATCCATGATAAACCGGTGAGACTCCAGCTACAACTAGCTTAGCAATCACTTTCAAAGCAGTATTTGCAAGAAAAGCAAAACAAGCGCTAAGGCAATGGAATCTGAAGGAAAATACTACATAATCAATTTTTTGGGTTCCTTGTATGGTGTATCCGTAAAGGCTGTGCTATGCGGCTAAATGTGTAAGCCTTGGCTAGGAGCAGCGGTGAGGCTGAGGCCCTACACTTTTTTTTGAAAAAACTGAGCACTCGTCACGGGTAGTTTAGCGTTCATTAAACCCATAATATGGAAGGCGCTGTAATGCCGGATACAAGCGTATCTTTTGTACAAAGGTTACTAATCAAATAGCATTGTATCCTTGTAAATCCGTAAGTATGAAAATCTAGGCTATTCAAGAGAGATCCTCATCTAGAAAACATCTGTCATGCGACAATGAGTGTCAAAGTACTTAAGAGTACCAATAGAAAAAAATGAGAACTTGTGATCACTGGGAACCTATAATTTGTCCCATTATCAAGTTTTCTAAGTTCAAACGTACCTCAATGTATGAGCACGCATATATCCAATATATGTTGTACATAAAGTAAATTGAAGTTAGGTCACAAGTCATAATCATGATTTTTAAGCTTAGTATAATAACCAAGGTTCCATGATATGGCTATACCATTTTTTATGCTAAACAAGTGGTATAAGACCCACTATGTCTGTTAAGCGCTTCTTTTTGATCTTTTTTAGGAGTAGCTAGTATAGAGTCAAGAAGTAGACCTCTATAAGGAAGTTATCATGGAGCATTACATTATCACATGTCTTTTTTACAAGAAAAAAAGCATGTCAAGGAGGTATATGATATAGATACCATTGCTATTCTTGTAGCCTAGTCTTTCATAGGTCTACTTATCTAGCCTTGATGCTCACAAAGAAAGCTAGAAAAAAGGCTTTTCTGGTACCTCCCAATCTAATTTGGGCACTTTTTTGTCCTTTTAAAGGCTCAAAAGAATAGTATTGGAGCTTGTTCTAGCATTCTTATTAGGTCAAAGTATGAATTTAGTATACCTCTTTGCATTTAGAGGTTTAGATATAAGTCAAAACTAGTCTTTTTCTATCAAGTTGGGAATATGACACTATAGTGTTGTATAGTGTAAACTAGAGTCTATATAGAGAATTGAAAAAGTCAAGTAGACAATCCTTTCTTTTTTATATAAAAAGAGCTCAAATTAGCCTATCTCATACAAATATGTATTGTTGTATGTAATTATGGTAGCTTAGTACCTATGCAACTTGTATTTTATACAAAATGAGAAGACATGCCATCTAGTAAGAAACTTATTTTTGTGTAGTGTTTCCTAAAGCAAATTTGTTCACTTGTCCCAAAGAGGACTCAAGTGACTTTTTTCCGCTATTTGAGTACCCTGCATAGGTCACGTTATGGTATTTTGGCAAATTCAAAGACTAAGCGTTGAGTAAATGAATTGAAACAAGGAAACGCGATTGTTTTTTTTACAAATCAAGATACTATCTTGATTTATTTGCTTCAGTATGAAATTAGATTTAAACTGTCAATCTAAAAAAGGAGAACATAAGAGCTGGCCTAAGGACAGAATTTTATATATGTGTATTAAAAACCCCATTTCATATTTCAATGCATGTTGTAGTAAGACCAGCATGTATATCTACTCATGTGCTTTCAAAGCACAAACAGTTACTGATTTTACATAAGAAGAAAGATTTTTTTTGTATACTAGTCTAGTGACAAGACATCTCAATCAACCAGATAGAGCAAAGTTGAAAAAAAATTCCTTATGCTAGTCCAGTGACAAGACATTGCACACAACAAGGATAGAGCAAAAGAAATCTTTGAAAACTAGGTAGGTTTTATCAAAAAAAAAAGGTGTCTAGTGTAATTTAGATGCTCATTAAGCCCCCAATATTTCTCGTATCACCACATCACACTGATTGATTGCAATATCACTCAATTAATCAAGTTGAAAATATGTGGGTTTTGGGGACTATATTTTTGGAAACCACTAAATACATAGGTTTAGAAATCACAAAAAAGAGATGTGTAGTATGAAGTTTGATTTTGCCAATTTCATCGAGAGGTTATGGGCCTCACCTGTGCCCATCCAAAGAACAAAACAAACCAATATTAAGTTAGTGAGGATGCACGAGGTGTTTTTAGCCCATAAATGCGTGTTATAGCCTTCACAAGGCAAAAGAAAGAGCACAAAGCAACAATACTACAAATAAATCATCTCATACAATTACAAAGTTAGGAAAACTTGAGTAGCATTAGTTTGTGTAGAGGCCATGTTGCAAAGCTTATCCTATATTGTAGCATGTTTGCAGGTAGCAATATGCTCTACAAATTCCGGTCTTGCACATTGCTAGAGAGCTAGCGTACGCTGGCAGTACATGATGGGAACTAGATTGCAAAGAGCTCAAAAAAACAATCTCAATTTGAGTTAACAACAATGCATTCTTGCTGTTTAGGTTTGAGAGGGGTTTAGCCCGCTTTTTTTTTTTAAACCTGGCACTTTGGCTGTTTGAGATTAGCTCATAATCAACAAGGCTAAAATCTGGAAGTGGAGCAAGTCGTGATTTGTGACCTGTTCCTTTAATTGGATATTTAGATCAAGGCCAAATCTCAAATTTTATAGTTAACCAGTCAAACCAAGTTAAAGTACTAATTTAGTAATTTGTCTTGGTTATTTTTGCAAAAACAAACCCAATTAGTCCATGGTGTATGCGTTGTAAGAAGGTCATAGTGAACTAGTTTGTTTTATTTGTTTGGATATAGTAGCTTCAAGAATCTTATAGCATGTACAAGCTTATAAAAAATCAATTAATGTAGCATGCTCTCATTATCTTGACTTATATTTTGGTATGTGAACCAAAATTAAAGTGCTAGTATACAATCAATATAGAGTCATTAGTCACTCCCACCTAACTTCTTGCAAGAAGTCTAAGATCATCATTAAGGAATTTTGTCAAGAGTAAATGGTACATCTAATCATTATGTCATTTCTATTCAAACCAAGCTAAGGCATTGGAAAGTTTGAAATTGAAATGTGCTACTTTAACTATTTTGAATGCTAGCTCCACTAGAATAATTATCTAGTGATTGATACTTGAATAGAAATCTTGAAAAAATGAAATATAGAAAAATAAAAATAAAAAAATTATTTTTTATAATCATATCATTTGATGTGGTCAGACTTCAACCTAATTAGCCTGCCCATGTGGAAGTGTTTCCCAAAGTTCCCATGGTTTTAGGGAAGGAGCCTCTTCTTAGGCCCAAATCCCTTGTATTGGAGACTTCAAGCTATGATATACTAACATTGACAAATTCACTTGCACACTATAAAACTCCTCTTTGGAACCAAATAGGTCTCACATAAGCTACCATGTGAATTATCAATTGCTAAACAACTAAATGTACATGCAAAATTTTAAATTTTTGACAGCTTCTTTTTATTCCAACGAGGCTACATGCTATGATAAACTCAGATTTACAAGTTTGTTGGCACATGTAAAACCTTCTCTTTGGAACCAAAAAGGTATCAAAGGAGTTGCCATGAGATTTGTCAAAGACTAAAGTGCTAGATTAATGAACATAGATATGATACAATAACAGCCTCCTCAAAATCCAAGGAGGCTTTAACCATAAAAAACTCATGCTTACATATTTGTTGGCACAAAAAGATCCCTCTTTTGAAATCTAACAAGTCACAGAAAGACAAAATTGCAATTTGTAAAAGACAATAAAGCTAAACTAACAACTTCATGGACAATGCATATTAAGTCTTCTTAGGCTTGAGTCTATAAGATAAGTTTATTTTACTTAAAATATGGTCAACTAATTATGCCAAATGTGCTCTTGGTTTACCTTGACAAAAACAATAATACAGAGCAGTCTATAATTGTTGTTATATATGCCATATCAAAAAAATAAAGAAATTCATACAACATTACTAAATTGCCGCTTTGGCTTTTTGCTATGAACTTTTTTGCTATTTTTGATGTTATAGTTGTGACTGTGCAGTCAAAGCTCCTTTGCTAGCTAAAATGAAAAAGCTAGTATAGTTTAAAAAAAATTGCCTTCTATTGCAATCTAATATAACTTAATACCATTCAAAACTCTAAGTGAACTCTATATACAATTATGACCAATTAACCCAATAAACAACAGTCTTTAGCTGTCACTTGTTTGAGTTTCAAAAATTGTGGATGTACAAGGACAATTTCACACCATTAAAACATGGTCTATTTAAAAAGCTCTCTAAAATGTTCTTGGCAATTATATATTAGCAATTTGAAATGTTTTGTTGGAATTTGAGCCTCCTAATTTAGGTGGCTTTTACAACTCTCTTCTCCAAAAAAAAAATGGTATACTAATACTCTTCTATATGTTAAATTAATTCCTAGTCTTGATAAGTTGATTTTTCACAAGCTCAAAAATTTGCATAAGAAAGGCAACTTGGAACTTGGACAAGGTTCTGATCATTGGCTCTTGATGTTATAAATTTCTATAAAACTCTAAGTTAATCAATGTCCATCTAAATGTCTCCAAATTTAGTACATGTCAAAGAAGCTAAGCTTAACTTTGGTAGTGAATATTGAAAGAGAATTTCATTTCAACAATTATTATTTTGACAATTAAATGTTACGATAGATTGTGTAGGATCTAAAATAACATTAGTTTTCATATGCTTTTGCAAAACAAAACATTTTTACATTGGGCGTGTTTGAAGCAATCTTTGTTGTTTTGCAAAAGTGAGTATTGGCCTTTAGGAACCAACTCAAAAATTACATGGAGTATATAGAGGTTCAACTAATTTGTGTTTTGAACAAAGTTCCATTTTTATTGGCTATAGATGAAGAACTAAATTTTTGTTTTGTTTTATTTTTTCATTCAAGTTTTTTTTGTTTGCTTTTTACAAATTTGGATGTTGTGTTATAGGACACTACTTGAAATCCAAGAGCCCTATTTGTGCTTGTTTTAAGTTTAGTAAAGAGCCTTCTCACTAGAAGAAAAACAAGTATAAACAATTGCCACAAATTGCCACAACTAGGTCATATTAACTACCTTACAATTGCACAACAATTGCACAACTACAATCTAGTCGCGCAGTTGTTGTGCAGTTGTTTTTGCAGATGTAAGGCAATTAATGTGACCTAGTCGTGGCAATTTGTGGCAATTGTTTATGGCATGATTTTCTTCTAGTGTTAGATTTCAAGAGGGCTTTATAGAAAAGATTTTTTTTTGTTTTTTTTTTAATGGACTATCTTGTTATATTGCAAGACCCTATTAAGAACCCAAAAGCCATGTTTGTGCTTGTTTTAGGTTTTGTAAAGGGCTCCTTGGATTTCAAGGAGCCATCTTTATCATATATGTAATATTTCATTTTCATTTTTTGTTTGTTTTCTATCACCCATTATTATTTTTTAGGTTTTACAAATTTGGTTTTTGTGAAAGAGGAGCCTATTTGGAACTTGGGAGCCCTATTTGTGCTTGTTATGGAATTTGTAAAGGGGTTAGAAAGAGCATTAAAATTGCAAATTATATAAGATCTTCACAATATATAGGATTTCAAATTAGAAATCCATAGTTTTTAGCATAACCAAATAGGTACTTTATTAAAAACCTTATATATTGTGAAGATCTTACATAATTTGCAATTTTAATGCTCTTTCTAACCCCTTTACAAATTCCATAACAAGCACAAGTAGGGCTCCCAAGTTCCAAATAGGCTCCTCTTTCACAAAAACCAAATTTGTAAAACCTAAAAAATAATAATGGGTGATAGAAAACAAACAAAAAATGAAAATGAAATATTACATATATGATAAAGATGGCTCCTTGAAATCCAAGGAGCCCTTTACAAAACCTAAAACAAGCACAAACATGGCTTTTGGGTTCTTAATAGGGTCTTGCAATATAACAAGACAGTCCATTAAAAAAAAAACAAAAAAAAATCTTTTCTCTAAAACCCTCTTGAAATCTAAGATGGCTCTTTACTAAACTCATAACAAGCACAAATAGGGCTCTTGGATTTTGAATAGGGTCTTACAATACAACAACCAAATTTGCTAAAAAAATAATTTAAAAGTTAAAGCGTAAAAAAAAAAAAAAATTTAATTCTTATTTTAATTTTACTAAAGAGCCCTTTCAAAACCCAATAGGGTACTTTACAAAACTCAAAACAAGCACAAATAGGGCTCTGTACAAAACTTAAAACAAATACAAAAATGGCTATTGGATTTTGAATAGGGTCCTACAACATAACCACCAAGGCTATTTAAAAAAAAAAACAAAAGATTTTTTTTTTCTAGAAAATCCTCTCCAAATCCAAGAGAGCTCTTTGCAAAACTTGGAACAAGTACAAATAGGACTTTTAGGTTTTGAATATGGTCCTTCAACACAATAACCAATTTTTGTTTTTTTATTTTTATTTTTATTTTTAAAAAACTCAAGGGAAAAAAAGGGCTTTTCAAGTACATCCTAATCTTCTTTGGCACTTATTTGTCATTTTAAAGGCTCAAAAAGAATAATTTTGGGTCTCATAGTAATACCCAAATTAGCTCTAGCATTGCATGTTTGTGAAAAACTATATACTTTTCTTTTTGGATCCTTTGTGTACTATACTAGAGCACATCAAAACTCCAAGTTTTCTAGATCATCCAAGGTCTTCTATTTTTAAAGGTCAAATGAGTAATTCTATTAGTTTAGGTTTATATGAGCTTGATCAAATATAGTAATGTTTACCAAGTAGGACAGGGGTTCTAAGAATTTAACTAGAACCCAAGAGGAACGAGAGAAGTCAAAAAAAGGGGAATCTTCTCAATCTGTAGTTAAGATTGTATAAAGAAGCACTAGTTTTGAGTTGTATACTAAACACGTGATTAAGATCTTGTGCCATATCAATAAGGCCTCAAGGCCAAAACCAAGCTTTGTGTGTCTTGGTTAAAATACTATATCTAAAAAATATATCAAAAATCGTATAAAGAACTTTTTTCAAGGGATTGACAATAGAGTTTCAAGTCTTTCTAGCAACCTAGAGCTGCGCTATTATAGCAAAGTTTCAAAAATCAGCAAGGAAAGCAACAAACTTCCTATATTTCAAGTTTAGACATTCCCTCTTCATTGGCAAAATTGTGTACTTCCTATGATTGTTGTAATTCAATCTAAGAATACATGGTTTTTAGAATAAATCACAAGAGAGAGGACAAAAAGAAGAGATGTGTAGTATGAAGCTTGAGTTTGCCACTTTTACCAAGAGGTTTTGGACTTTTGGGCCTCACCTACGCCCATTCCAAGAACAAAACAAACCAATGTTAAGTTAGTGAGATTGCACAAGATGTCTTTAGCCCAAAAACGCATGTTGTAGCTTTCTTAAGGCAAAAAATAGGAAAACAAAGCAACCATACTATTTAATATAATATCTCATAAAATTACAAGAAGAACCTCTGTAGCGTTCTATATGGAGGCCATGTTTGTAAACTTGTCCGACAGCCTTTGAAAAGTTTTGACTTGGCAATTGTGTTCCAAAAATTCTTATCTAGCCAGAGTTTTCAAAGCTGTGCTAGTGAGTGCAGACTAGACTTGCTACAAAAAAATGGATGCTGCAACTTGCTAGCTTAGAGGCAAGTTAGTGATCAGTCATGTTCCGTGATGGATATTGTTGGAAGTGACAGTCACAGGTTGAACCTCTAGTTTTTTTTTAAAACCGCCCTAATTGGAGTAATTAGTGATAATTTTATCTCAAGATCCTCAAGTCCAATGTTGGCTAAGTAGTTGGTAGATTTTGAGCTCTAAAAAAGGTATTTTACCCCAAAAAACTTGGGTGAATTAGATCACGGCCAAATCAAGCTCTTTGATATGACTTGTCATCTTGACGTTCTTTTGATATTGTGCTTTTGAGTACCCCATATGACTCAAAGTCTTAAAAATTACTTTTATTGCCTAGGAGCTATAAGAAACTCATGTGGTCAATATTAGCAAATATATCTAAACACTTGTAGTTCTAAGTCTATATAAAGCTTGAGGTCAAACATATTATCTTAGGTACTTAGACTTAAACCAAGAGCCACTTTTTTTGATATGAGTACCAAACTAATGAACTTGGCATATCTCCCATGTGTGACAACTATAAGAGATCTCATTTTTTACTATATTGCAAAAAGTCAACGTCAAAGTATATGGAATAGTTCTAGAGTATAAGGCACATTTAATTATTATAGTATTTTTATTATTACTTTCTTATCAAGCTAAGGATTTGGAAAGATTGAAATCAAAATAAGCTACAAAGTTAGTCATGTTTCTTACACCTTTTGTCCCATTATAAAGCTCCAAATTAAAAAACTTCTCCATGAGGGATTAAATGAATTTTTAGTCATTATGCTAGTTACAAATGCATTCTAGAATCTAAATGTCACCTGCCAAATATCTGCAAAATCTAAAGTTTTTATGTTGCCTTTTAAACACCCAAATTTCATGCAAAAAGTACCATATTTGTGCATAGTTTGTAAAGGCTATCGGCTCCTCATTATTTTAGTCTTTGTACTAATGACACGTGCGTTCTAGAATCAACGTAACACCTACCAAATATGTGCATAATCTCTAGCTTTGATGTTGCCATTTGGGCAGAAAAATTCCATGCAAAAAGTACCATATTTGTACATGTTGCTAGCTCCTCATTATTGATGATTTTAAAATTAGTACCAACAATTATACCTCATATGGGCAAGACCAAGCTTGTTAGGAGAGGAATGCTTTATTTGCTTAACTTGCGCCCATGAGATCATTGGACATGACAAACGCTTTTTCAACAATAGAAATTAACAAAAAGAAGCTTTTTAATGAGACAAGAACTATGCCTAACTTGGAGCTTTATATTGGGACAGAAGGAGTATTTCCTATATAACAAGTATCATGAAGCAACTATACTAGAAGAAAACTTGCAATAAACAACTAGTCCACGGACGACGCTATTTGGTGAGCATAAGATGGTGAGCCGTGAGCAGGGAATCAAGATTCTGTGAGTGGAATGGAGTTTCAATTCAAAATCAATGTAATAATTAAAAATACAACAAGTTTTACAAGAGATAGTAGTTAAAATGCACAATAATAGTGTCCTACATATGCATTTGTAGGTAAAATTTTATTATTTTGACAAAAAATCCTTGCTCAAGGCTCACAGATCCCCGCTCATGAAATAGCATTTTCCACTGGTCCACAACAACAACAATTGTCCTAAACCATTGTAATTGAGTCACGGTCTAGTTGTTTAGGACATTTGCAGTCATTGTGCACAAGTTGTTTAGGACACTTATTTCTTCTAGTGCTACTTGTATAAAAATCTTGATAAATATATATATATATATATATGTATATAGGGAATTGCTAAAGCCACACCCAAAATTGCTAACACCACACCCCTATGAGCATGTAGTTTGAAAATTTAATGTTAGTTTTTTTTATTCTAGTGATCCATCATTCACTCAATCACAACATTACCACCTCCTTAAAAGAAAGAAGAACAAATATTTTTTTTTTGTCAAACTTCTATTGCACCACTGCTATTTCTTTTGTATATTTTTGCTTTAAGTAAATCAAAAGTCCTATAATTTTAGTATTGAATTCAAGCATCTCCAATTTTTTTTAATGCAATTTTAGAATGACAGAGGTGAAACATATCTTTTGATCTAAATCAAAAAATCAACTTGAAATTCTCACTTTTTGTGCTCAAAGCACACCTTGGGGTGTGGCATTAGCAATTTTGGGTGTGGCTTTAGCAATTCCCTATATATATATCTTACTAAATAGCCTTCTTAGATTCTCAAAGGGCTCTTTACAAAACCCAAAACAAGCACAAATAGGGCTCTTGGGTTCCAAATAGAGAGTCCTATAACACAACAACCAAATTTGTAAAATGTAAGAAAAAGAACTTGAATGAAAAAATAAAACAAAATAAAAAACAGTTGTTCATCTACAGCCTTATTGAGATCACTTTCAAAAAAAGCAGAAACTACATGCAATAAAATATAGGGTCCATTATATTAATTTTGGGTAAAATTTGTAAAAATATTACATATAATATAGGGTGGTCTAGTAATGGAAAACATGATACAAGAAATGATAGAATTATGTAAGCCATAGATGTAAAATAGCATAGAGAAAAAAGGTTAGTAGTGACTAGTGAGTACTTAGGGTATAGGGTGTAGGGTATAGGGTTTGGGATCATGGGCTTTAGGGTTCATCCAACAAGAACAAGTACATTTTACTCTCCAAAATTTGTAGATGGATGGTTGTCACCAACTGCTTTGTCATCATTGGAGGAGTGGGTATCCAATGATTTTAGTAGTACTTTATGGACCTGCCTTCATTGTAGTGGAGACGCTAATGGAAGTCTAAGTTGTTTAAAAAAAAATTCCCACCTAGGTGCCTATGTATTGCATACTCCTAGGCAAACTTTTAATAACACATTTAGAGGGCACATGTTCCCATCCCTCACTGTGATTTTCAATACAAATTATACTCTTCTACTGTTTCTTATGTTTCCATATGTATTACCAAGGCCTCTTCTAGCTCTTCTTTGCTTTTGGTTTCTTACGTTGAAATTATGTATACGTCATTGCACAATGGCTCATAGTACTAGACATTTTCAAGATAGTACTAAACTTAGGAAACAAAATGCATATAACAAATAGAATGATTTACAAGGAAAAATTGAGGTAGAAGGAAAATAAACGATTGTAAGTAATATAGGGTAGTTTAAATGAGCCCTTGGCAAAATTATAAGTATTGATACAGTGCACTTAATCACTAAAATTTACCTTTATTTTAAAAAATATCATGTCTTATAAATTTTTTGACAAGGTAAATAGCCCCCATTTAAATAGGTCATTATTGCAGGTGTATGCAAAATATAAGAGGGAGTGATCTCCCCAAATCTATAGCCAATGAAAATGGGACTTTCAATTCTTCAAATTAAGATTTAGTTGAACCTCCATATACTCCATCTAGATTTTGAGTTGGTCCCTAAAAGCCACTACTCAATTATGCAAAACAACAAGATTGCTTCAAACACGTCCAATGTAAAAAAAAATTGTGTTGCAAAAGCATATGAAAACCAATGTTATTTAAGATTCTACACAATCTATCTTAGCATTTAATTGTCAAAATAATAATTGTTGAAATGAATTCCCTTTGAATAATTACTACAAAAGTTATTAATAAAACATGGAGAAGCTCTTGCACCAATTGATATCATTTTTTTGATTGCAGTGTAATAGGTCATCTATTGTAGGAAACATGGTTTATGCTTAAAAATTTCATATCATTTTGAATTGAGAAACACATTCTAAATATCTAGAATGAAAGGCTAGCTTTTAAGCAATTTCTCACATAGAGCCATTATTTCTCTAGTTTTTATCTTGTACATATAAATAATCATTCAAAATGTGAATGATGGAGGTTTAGCTTTTAGCTAGCTTTAGAAGAGGAAAAAAGAAAAGGGAAAAATCATTTGGTCAAAAATTGTGGTTTTGAAAATTTTGATTAACATGAGGCCATTTTTAATAAAATTGAAGTAAAGGGTGGTAAGCAATAGTTCAGTGGCAGTATTTGTCATAGCATCATGAATTTCTCAAGATGTTTGGTTTTCAACTTTAATTCATTCTTCACTTAATCATACTATGGCCATGCCAAATGCCCTTTCTAGTTTTTAAAATGCCTCAAAATGTCTCCAAAGTTTTAAAAAGTTAGCTTTATATTTATAATTTTTTTGGTATTTTTTAGTTTTTATAATCATTCTTGATCAAAAATAGTTTAGGAAACTTTGCATTCTTCTTATTTAATAAAGACTAAGAAGATATCTTAGCAAATTCAATGTGGTAAATTAACATAAAAATGGAATCATAGTCAATTTAATGTTTTGAATGATTTTGCAAGTTTTTTTGGATTTGAAGCTTTTCACCAAAAAAAGTTTCTTAATTATATATTTGTTCAAAAATTGTTTGAGAGTATTTTTAATATGGTGAAGGAAATATTATATCAACATTCAAAAGTATCAAAGAGGTGATTAAAAGTGTACCTCCATTGTGAAATTTGAGATATAGATTCAAATCTCAATTTATTGGAATTATAACAGTTACTTCACCGCTATTATCATAAACTTGTATCTACAAAATTTAAATGTGTTCAAAATTAGAAATTAAAAATGAAAGATTTTGGATTCATTTGAATTGAGAATACAACAAAAATACATTAATGGTACATGAAGGTTCATTATAAATCTATACTTGATTTTATTTTTTTGAAGTTGTTGATGATGCAAGAAATCTTGTACTAGATTTCTTTTTTCTTTGTAAAGATAGGTTTGCATGTAATTTTGTATTATCTCGTTTTGGACCCTATACTTTGATTTTTTTTTGTAAAGCACCTTTCTATATGTGATTGCATCATATTTGTTGTCATCTTTTTGTCTATATATATCCATTTCATTTTTCATTCATCCAATATAATTTTCCATTCATTAATATCAATGGATGAATTTTAAACATTATCCAAAATTTCTATTCATGTACTGATTATTTATGCATATTTACAAACGTGTACAATTCTCTAAAATATCATTTCCCATTTCCAAATTTTCATGAAAAATTTGCTCGTTGCTCAACTCTCATTGCTATTTGCTCACACTTTAGCAACCTTGTGCAAAGCTGCTCTTGTTCTCGCAATAACTTGAAATTTTTGGACTTCAAAAAATTATGTGTTGAATATGTGCAACATGTTCTACAATCCTTCAATGGAGATGTCTTGTTTGAGTTACCACTGACATCAGCTGTGCCTTCACTTTCTATTGGATTCATGAAATCCACTTCCTTTGGGTCAAGGGGATATTTATTAGAAGGCTTTGACCAAAGGTACAATGCTCACAATTGGATCCATCTACATATAACAAACATAGCAAATGATTATGGTCTTAAGTTTTGTTTTGCAATGTGCGTAGGTCATCTTTTAAGTGAGAATGAACAACACTTTCAAATTTGGCAATTTTAGACATTCAATGAAATAAAGTGCGAAGGGTCATCACCATACGTTTCATTATTGGTTACAAATCCCCACTCAAGTTAAACATTGTTTGTCAAATTTGCAAAGTACCTCCATCTTGCAAGTACAAATGTCTTTGTAGATTTTATAAAAGGTTGACTATAACTGGTTCAACTAATGCTTATATTCATGTGGTTGTTTACAAATATCCTTTGAATATAGGTATTAGTTAAGAAGTTGTGAACAAACTATGGATCTAATAGGACAGCAAGTTTACGGACGTCATACGGCTAAGAACTTAGTCATCAACCTAGGTGCTACTAAGGATTTCTTTGCAAATAGGTTACTATATCTAGAGAGATACAAGGATGAATGGATGTCACTGCAAGGAGCCGCTTTAGAGTCAGCCATGAATGAGTTCTGCATTTTTAGCTTACTAAGTACTTGGAATAAAATATCTATTTATTGCATTGACACCAATGGTGGACCCATTGACAACATCATGTCATTAAAACTAAGAAGCATGTACTTGTATATACAAGATAGTATCTTCTTTAGTCTATGAAAAAAGAAAGTTTCTTTGTTTAAAATGTCTGAAGACAAACTTGGGAGTGGGATTGACTTAGTGAAGCAAATGCCCTCTATTGGGGATCTAGAGAACTCTTGGTGCATGTTTGATCATGTGAAGAGAGTGAAAAAGTAGACGTCTATGGTGGATTAGTGGCCCATGTGTGTGATGCAAAGTATTGTTGTATTATGATAATATGCATTTGTGATATGATGAGTGAGGATGCCAAAGTTTAGGAGCAAATGTGGAGGTTGCTTATTGCTGTAATGGCTTGCAACAAACTTCCTTCAACAAATTTAAATAATTTTATGACAGATAATGCAATAGCAAATTGGCATGATGTTTGAGTTGTATATGGAAGCAATGACAAACTAGAACCTATGCAAGTCCAATAGTGATCTTGTCTATTTCACTAGACAATATCACTAAATAGGCACACAAAGAAACTTATTTGCTCAGAGTTTGCATAGAACGTGTTATTCATTAAATCGGAAAAAAGCACTATCCCAATATCTATTTTGGGAATACTAAATCTTGCATTTGTGAGAAATTTTTTGGTGATTTGAAGTGAGTTTTTATATATTTCATGTAAGGTATTTCTTTATTGATGTAAAGTCTTGAAGAAATCATCCTATTATTCACTCCAAGTCACTTTTAAACTTTCAAAAATGAAAGTTTCAAAAGTCCCAATAATTAAGCTCTTTTCCAGTTTAATGCATAACGCATTATAGACTCATAAAAAATTGTGCAAGTAGTACAAGGATTAGAAGTCCATGATTGAAGCAAAGGAGCAATCACTACAAGAAAAAGGGCCATTTTTGACTAAGGATTTTGACTACAAAAAAGACTAAGTTGACTAAACTTTTGTGACTAGTATTTGTGACCACATGTAGTCATAAATAATTATTTTATGATTGAATAATTTCATTTCATCACAAATAATTGAATTTATGACCACGTGTAGTCATAAATTAAATTATTTATGACTACATGTGGTCATAAATACTAGTCACAAAAGTGTAGTTGTCTTAGTGTTTTGGTAGTCAAAATCCTTAGTCAAAAATGGCCCTATTTCTTGTAGTGGATACATTGGTATCAAAAGATGGTGGTTGTCATCACACAGTGCATTTAAGGAATCTTTAAGAGAGTTGGATGATTGGCAGGGCTTCTAACACTTTTGCTATTGTCAATGGAGAGGATTTCTTAAACTGGTATGTACAATCTTCACTATCTGCTTATTCTTTAAGAAACTATAAATTATAGGGTTTCAAACTAATAACGCATTTATTATTATTTTTCAAAAACTTAATTATTGGATTTCAAATGATTATGCTCATAAATAAAATGCTAGAGCAAACTTTGAACTTTAAAATAAAATTGCTCTTAAGGCATTTAAAATCCAAAGTCCCTAAATTCATGATATGTTAGGATTTTCTAACAAACAGGGTATATTCTCAATTCATGAAACTAGAGATTTTGTATCCAAAATCCCTAAAATCATGATATGATGGGGTCTTTTGAAAAGCAAAGTATATTGTCAATTCTTGTATTTAAAGATATTGGATCTAAAATCCCTCACACAACAATATGATTTGGTCATTTTTTAATTTGACCAGTTGTGTCATTTATTGATTTAGAAATTTTTGATTGAAAATCCCTCTTGTGTAGTAGAATAGTAGAATGTTATATCAACTCGGATTGCCGCATCATTTATTGAGATTAAGAGATCTGCACTCATAAAACCTATACAACTAAATTGCAAGGACATGTACAACTTTTATATGCTACCAAAGTGTCTTTAGTACATCACTAAATTAACTTTGAAATTGTTTAAATAGCTATATGTTAAATTAAACTAACCTCTTTAATGGCATTAAGTATATGACTATACATATCAATAATTTCATTAACCATATTTAAGCATCTTGGATCCAAAATGCCTAGATGATTAACTTTTAATATACTTATTTTTTTGAGAAGCCATAAAATGGCATATTTCATAGGAAATGATAAATTTCTTGAGGTTGCAGTGACATATTTGTCTTGTAATATACTGCAAGAAATAAATGATGAGGAGCTTGCTGAAATTCCCACTTGCAACTTGGCAAGAGACAATCCATAATAAATGGCAACAGATGTTTGGAAAGCAAAAAATCTGCTTTTTTGTCAATGCAACAACAAATGATATGATGTGGTCTATGTAACAATCCACAAACTATTGAGGCGTATCTAAAAGGTTGTGCTTCTAGAAAATGACTAAATATGAACAAGCTACAATTGCGTGCAACAAAGAGAACAAAAAATCATGCAAAATTTGCTGCAGCACTTGGAAAACAATCAAATGCACAGTAATTTGATACACAAATCCCTCACTTGGAAGGTTAAGAGGTTTTGGCTTTTCAAAACAAAAACGTAATATGCCATCAGGCTCAAATGGCATCTTCCACCATTATGATTCAGAGAACTATTGGCTTCTACAAGTGAAATTTTTATTTATTAAGGCACACATAGTTTGTGATACATCAATGCCAACTGTAGTGGAAGAAGGTCAACCAAGTTCCATACTTCTCTATGCTATAAAAATACACAAATCATTTTGCAATTCAAAGCAGTGGCATATTGCAAAATGTTTTCAAATAGGAAAAACATGTCATAGAGTTTAAAGAGGATAGAAGAAGAAGTGTGGCGCAAAAGTTAATAAAATGAATAAGACCAAAACTCTAGCACCAACTTATAATGGGCACATAATTGAATGGAGAACCAAGGCAATCATTAACTTTGACTTCTGATTTTGTTTGGACAATTTTATATGGTGTGTAGGTGGATCTAAAGTGAAGTGGATTCTTGATAATCCTTTTATGCCTACTATATGGCCCATTGTTGTTGGAGCACTTCTCACAAAGTTAGAGTTTTTTACTTTGGAAGATAGAAGATTTCAACTAGAGACTAGACTTGAAGAACCACCATTGAAGCAATTGTTTTGTGATAGCATTAATCCTGAACCTGCAAGTAATCATGACCAAGTTCTTATGGGTCAAAATTGTGCATTTCCAAGTGGCAATATTTACTCCACCAAAAAACTTGGACAAATTATTAAACGTAATCCCTTAATGGGGCACCAAAACAAATGGGAAACAACTCAAAACCTGAATGCAAATGTTGAATCTGTCATGATTATCCCTTACCTTGGTTATAGTAGGATAATTTTATTACAAACAGGTATTGTTCTGTCTTAGAAACCATACCAAATCACAATTTCAGATTTTTCAGCATGTACATGCAAAGATTTCATTAGTATGAATTCTTTTTCTTTAGTGAAAAGAAAATCCTTGGTGAATTGCAAGCACTTGTATTATGTTTTTAGATATATTTGCAATTCAAAGCTTGAAGATAAAAAATTCATACATGCATCAAGCTTTAGTTTCAATAAGGTGAAGCATCTTTTTGACAACACCAATATGTAGGCAACAAATGTAATTTGCTATAAGCAATTGAACATACATACGTTGTTTGGTTAGGTGTGCAGTATATTATGCATATATATTATGCCACATTTTCAATAGGATGTGTTAGCATTTAACACTTGCACTGCAAGTTTCATTTAAGTTTTGGGTTATTAGTTAATAGCCAAAGTGTAAAATCTTAAACATTGAAATAAATACCTATGAAAATCAAGTTATGGTTTATGCCAAAATAGTTTGTTTTGTATATGCTTGTCAAATATTGACATGTGATACTAATCATGTATCCTTTATCATGTGCTACTTAACATCAATCATGAGGTTTGTTTGTTTTATTTTTAATGACACATATTTAAAGTGAGGGGAGTTGTTATCAAAACAAGTAAACCACATACTATTTTGTATGGATTTGATTACATAGAATCACTAACCCTAAACCCAAAAGAAAACCTCTACCAAGTTTTTGTACAATGAGCTAAAAGAATATTCTAAATTATAGTATTATAAAATGAAGGTGATAGCTTTTAAAATCCTATTAGTAATAGAAACACAAATGAGGACTCTTATATTTGTTTTTCAGCATGCATTACACTTTCTACACACCTAAACCCTCCTAAACTACCTTAAAAGCTCCTCTCTGCCATGAGTTGCTTCACTATGTGATTTCTATTAATGGGTAGTTGCAAGAATGACCTGCCAATTTTGTCTCAAACAACCATAGTATTGGTAGTACTGTGAGCTTTTGAAATAATTTTTTAAAAATAAAATAAAATATGGACAATTTGTAAAGCTTTTAAAATAGCATACTTGTGAAAATTCAAACCTAGAAAAAAAAATTCTAAAAGTTATGCACAAATATAGAGGGACAAAACTTACCAAGAAAAAGGACAATTTGCTTTTTGCTTTTTAGAAAATAGTAAAAAACTCAAAAAAATAAAATTAAAAATGACCATATTTGATCTCTCTCATTGGCTTGAATTGATGCAAGTGTTTTTTGGAGGAAGGTTTTTGTATTTCACCAATTGAGGGAGAAAGGATGCTCACTTTGAGACAATGTGCAGGGCATAGTTTTTTGAGTTTAGCAAAATAGGTCAATAGATCTGTGTAATGATGCCTCCTAAACCACTTCCCTAATTTGTGGCTTTGGATTTGCTTTTTTGGACCCAAAATAGTACTGAAAACCACCAAAACCATGATGATAGACATGCAATTGGATTCCACTTAAAAATAGTAATTTTTTTTTTAATGAAAAAAAATCATGGAATGTCAATAGCTTTCATGTACATCTTACTTTGAAATTTCAAGTCAAAATGACTAATACCGCAAAAGATAGGATCCAAAAACCACCTGCAGGAGGTGAAGGGGACAGAAAGGACATGTCATTCTTGCAATCACCTTAATCAACTTTAAAGTGTGCTCAGAACCGTCATATTATATGACCTTGCATTGGACTCAAGTTAGTAAAGATTGTATCCTATTTGGCTACTATGTATTTACAAACTTCTATACCTACTTCATGGATAACTTTACACGATCATACACTCAATCTTTAAAGAATTAATGGATGGATGAAATAAGCTATAATGGATGAATGGTATTTCAAGAAGAGAATTTTTATTCATTTAGTTAAAACATTGCGCAATTTTTTAGAAATAGAAATCTAGTAGTGGCTTTTTAATCTCATATTAAAAACTATTTACAATTTTTTAAAATTGTACTTTATTTTAGTTAATTAATTAAATAATAAATTCTTAAATTTAATACTATCTATTAATAAACTACCTAATATAAACATTCAATCATATATTTCTATTTTTGGTAATATTTTATGTATTGGTTACTCAATTAAAAACGCCCATTGCCCAAACACTTGTTACTTGTTGCTCACCTCTTATGAACTAGTGTTATTGGTCATATAACTAGAGCATTTGATTGACGCTTTGGCCACTTGAAGCCCATTTGACTACAGAGTCAAATGGCCCTAGTCAAAAAGCTTCATTTTCATGTAGTGTAATCATGTCTAGATAAACTCCTCCACATACTAGATTTGTGATATTTGCGCCATATGTTTTTGACGTAGTGTGAGTAGGTGGAATCTAGTTAACTATTGAAGGTATTGGAAAGTTTTGCACCTCAAGGAAAGGATTTACTTTAGCAATCACCTCACCTAAAGCAACAATTCCACATAGTAGTCGAGTTGGCTTAGCAATATAGAACAAACATGTTAGATAAAGAATATAACAACATGTAAACCAAATTGGCATTTTAAGACTTTTGATACTTATTTAAAACAATGAAAGACAAAAAAAATTGAATATAGGGAACTTGCACTTTCTCAAGATGCATTCACAGTAAGACGATAAAACTTTTATAATATTCAACTAATCATGTAAATATATTTGTTTGCTTGAAAAGTTGACTTAACAAGTGCTAGCACATTCTAGAACTTCAATTAAACTCCTTACATACTTTATTCTTATAAATAATCAAAAAGCAAAAACACCAAAACAATTGATTGAGCATGGAGTGGATGTGCCCACCCCAAGAGCTTAGTTGTGCACACCTTATCTTGTTGGACAGATTTTGAGGTCTAGTTGTTGTGTTGCTTGTCTAATGTCCAATGTGGTGCATGACAAGTGTCAAGTACGCGTGACATTCTTGTCTAATAAGGTCATGTTTAATAGTTGAGATAATTTGAAAATCTACTTTGAATATGACCCAAAATTTAGAATGTAATATACGTTTATTAAAATGAGATATTTCAATAAAATGAAATGTAAAAATGTCAAGATTGGAAATAGAGAGTGCTTAATTTAAATGTCAACTTTGAAATTGACTTTACTAGATGGACGGAGGGGCTCTTCTCTATCTGTGACTTTGTGTTTATCGAGTTGTTGCCATGTTGGAGAAGACAACACTAGTTTTGCACAAGTAAGCTTCTAGGGGTTGGCGTAACCACTTCCTTTTTATCCAAAGCAACTTTGAACATTGAAAAAAACCTAGAGGCATTTGCATATTGTAGGTGGCAATGCTAACCTCCAAAAGCTTAGTTGTGCACAGGGAATGCTAAATTGTGAGCAGGGATTCATGAGCCATGAGCCATGAGCATAACTGTTTTGTCAAAATATTAAATTTTACCTATAAATGTGTACATAGGACCTTACAATTGCAAATAATAAACATTCATCTCTTGAGAAATTGTTGTTTTTTAAGTTTTTCTATTAATTTTAAGCTCAAAATTGATTTATGCTCACAAAATCTTGGCTCACCGCTCACAGGCTCACCATTCTATGCTCACAAAATAGCTTACTTTAGTTGCGCACAACTAACATTCCAAATATTGGCGCAACCATTTCCTTCACTCAAATGTAAATCTGCATATTGAAATAAAAATCATAGCAAATGTGTGTTGGAGGTGGCTGCGCCAACCTTTAGAAAGTTAGTTATGCATAGCTAAGCTTCTAGGGGTTGACGCAACCACCTTTTTTCATTCCAAATTATGCTTGAACATTAAAGAAAATCTAGAGACATTTGTGTATTGAAGATGGTTGCGCCAATCCTTGGAAGCTTAATTGTTTGCAACTAAGCTTCCAAGGATTGGCATAACCACCTTTTTTCACTCAAACACAAGTCTATAGATTGAAACAAAAGTATTGGCATATGTATATTGAAGTTGGCGCAATTACCCTTGCTCAACACTAAGGACGCCTATTAACTTATTGTAATCTCGTATATTCATGCATACAAAAGATGGCTGGACTAATTTTAATAAGCAAATTAACATACTAAACTTGAAACAAAAGTTTGAAATTGTGAGCTCAATGCAAATTACTGTGCTCATTTCATTGATCACATTAACATATTGAACATACAAAAGTAGTTTAAAACATTGAACTCTTAGGGGTGGGGGCATCCATCTGTAGATCCTTTACATTGGTGCACAAGTGTATCAATTGGAATCCAAAGTAGAGCAAATGGGTGAAAAGAAAACATACATGAGCCTCGTCAATTACCGTTTCTCCATATATGGTTTGCTTTGCGAGTGCAACTCTATTGACAAGTACTTGGCTTCTCAAGCTTTGCAATAGCGTCATTTGGTCCTCCTCTTTGAAACTATGGAATGATGGAAATTCCAACAAACACGTAAGTGACTAAAAATTACAATCAATGTAAATCACGACTACTCTAGTTTGCGAGCGTCAAATACAAGCATCAAGCGTTTGGGCGTTTTTATTTGGGTGGCCATTACATAGAATATCACCATAAATAGAAATTTTTGATTAAAAATATTCATTACTCACTCTATTAATAGACATTCATAAAATTATGAATTTTTATTTATCAACAAAAAAATCACAAATTATTTAAAAAAAATTGAATTTTCTTTGTTTGAGTTCAAAAATTAATTACTAGATTTTTTCTCTCAGGATTTACAAAAATCATTTTATTGTATGGATGGAATTCATATGTCCAAAATATCATTCATCTATTATTTTTTATTTTAATCATCCAATAACTCATTAAATAAAGAGTGTATGACCATATAAAATAAATTATGAAGTACGTAAACAAGTTTCTAAGTAACATAGCATCCAAGCAAGGTACAATTATGACTAACCTAACTCTAATGCTAAGTCATATAATTTGACAATTCCTAGCACATTTTACTCACCTAAAAAGTCTTTATAGAAAGCATGTTAGGAAGCAACTCATGACAGAATATATCTACTATGCCAATCTATGAGGGTTTAGGTGTGTAGAACGTCTACTAAATGCATAGTAATAAACGTAAGCGTTTTCATTTGTATTTATATTGTTGGTAGGATCTTAGGAGCTTTGACCTGCTTTTAAAAATAACACATTCTAGAATATTTTATTTACAAAAATCTCATTGTACAAAAACTAGTTGGAAGTTTTATCTTCAAATTTGGTTTAAGGTTTTATGTGAACATAGCTCTTCCCCAAATCCATACACAACACGGTGTGGGTATAATTGCTTCATTAACAACAATTGCCTTTCATTAAATTAGATCTCATTAAAATAGTTGAAGCCAAACCTCATGATTGTTGTTGAATTGCACATGAAAGGATAAATGAACAATGTAACACAACAATAAACAACTTACATTTACAAAACAAACTGTATTGGTATAACCCATAAACTATTCTTCATATGTATTTATTTCCATGTTTAAAATTTTACACATTGGTAATAAAATAATAACCCAAAATTTAAACATAACTTGTAGTGCAAGTGTAAAATGCTAACATTTCCTATGGAAAACGCGGCATAAATTATATGCATGATATAGTGCTAAGTATAGTGCATACATAACCAAACAAAATATGTATGTATATTTCCTTATGACAAATTAAAGTTGTTGCCCAAATATTGGCATTTGGAAGAAACTGCTTCACTTCATCAAAACTAAGATTTGCTACATGTATGAATTTGTCATCTTCAAACTTTGCGTTGCAAATATACCTATAAACATAATACAAGTGCTTGCAATTCACCCAAGGTTTTCTTTTTCTCAAGAATAAAGAACTCGTTGTAATGAAATTCTTGCAGGGACATGTTGGAAAATCGGAAAATATGACTCGGTATGTCTTTTGAGATAGAATAATACTTGATTGTAATGAAATAATCCTTCCATAACCAAGGTAAAGGATAACCATGACAGATTCAACATTTGTATTTAGGTTTTGAGTTGTTTCCCATTTGTTCTAGTGATCCACTAAAGGGGCATTTGGATAACGCCTAATAGTTTGCCCAAGTCTTTTTGTGGGGTGAAGATTGCCACCAGATAGTGCGTGATTCTGGCCTATTAGAATTTTATCAGGGTTATTTCCATGTTCAAGGTTAATGCTTTTAAAAAACAACTACCTTAATGTTGGCTCTTCAATTCTAGTTTCTAGTTGAAATCCTGCATCTTCCAAAGACAAAACCCATGGACCTCTACATATGCTCTTGACCTTTTGCATCCTCAATGAACATATTACAAACGCATAGTGTCATGACATAACAATATTTTGCATCATACACATGAACCGCCATATATTTCCAGATTTTTACTTTTTTCACATGATCAAACTTGCACCTAGAGTTCTCCAAATTCCTATTAGGTTGCATTCATTTCACAACATCAACCCCACTTCTGGATTTGTCTTTGGACATTTTAAACAAATACACCTTCTCATTCTTCTGACTTGGAAAGACACTATCTTTTATATACATGTATATGCTCTTTAGTTTTAGTGACATAATGTTGTCAATGGGTCCACTCACTCTATTGTTGGTATTATTGCTAAAACTTGAGATTTAATCCCAAATACATGGTAAACTAAAAATACGGAACTCATCTATGATAGACTCTAGAGTAGCTTCTTGTAAAAGCATCTGTTCACCTTTGTATCCTTTTGGACACATGGATTTATTTGCAAGGAAATCTTTACAAACACCAAGACAGATGACTGAGTTCTTAGCCGTGGAGGTTTTTGTAAGTCTATTGTCCTATTAGATCAATACTATACTCAATAGACTCCCTATTGACACCTTTAATGAAAAAATGATTTTGAACGCCTACATGAATACAAATCTTCCTTGAACCAATTATAGTCAAAATTTTATAGAAACAACAAGGACATTTAAACTTACAAGATGGATTTTTTGCAAAGTTGAAAAATAAGGTTAGACTTGGGAGGAAGTTCATAACCAACAATAAAAATATATGGCAACAACCATGCTTGTCTTCCCTGACATGGCAACAATTTGACAAACTCGACATCATAGGTGGACAAGAAACCCTCCGTCCGTCTAGTAGAGTCAATTTTAAGGTTGACTTTTAAATAAAACACTTTCTTTTTCCAATCTTGCATATTAATGTTTTTTTAAAGTATCTCAATTCAATATACACTTATTAGATTCTATATTTTGGGTCATATTTAAAATAGATTTTCAAATAATCTCATCTGTTAAATAGGGCCTTATTAGACAAGATTGTCACTCATATTTGACACTTGTCATGCGCGACATCAGACGTCAAACAGACAACAAAACAAATAGACCCCAACACATGTCCGACAAGACAACTCTAGCAACAACCCTTCCCACTATGTTTCATTGGGCCTTTGGAATTGCCAAATCTGAAGGCACTGTTCATTCTCGCACAAAAGATGACTTATATACATTCAAAAACAAAATTTAAGACCATATTCATTTGCTGTGTTTGTTGTATGCAGATGGGTCTAGTTCTAGGCATCATACTTCCAATCTAGGCATTCTAGCGGACATCCCGTTAATCTAGGGGAAGTGAATCTTGTGAGTCCATTAGAAGGTGAAGGCGTTGCTAATGACATTAAGAACTCAAATAGAACATCTCCATTCAGAGATTGCGGAACATGTCGCACATACTCAACAAGTAACTTTTCTAAGTCCAAAAGTTTCAAATTGTTACAAGAACAAGGGCAACTTTGCACCTCTACTTAACTACAAAGCATGCTTTCTTATTAAAGAAGCTACTAAACATTGTATGAACTAAATATGCAGCATATTGAATATACAAAACAATTGAGCACATATATGTCAAAACCAAGCATATTCATTTGTTATACAAAATCAACACCTACGGGGTGCTGAAATTGCATGAGTTTAAAGGTCTTCTAACAAAGGACAAACTAAAATTGTATTAGACGCGGCTTCATCTACACCCTTGACACCCACTCACCTAGAACACCATCAATAAATTTTTTCATAGAGTAAGTGTTTTTTCTCTTCAACTAAGACTCAGTGTATTGCCAAAGCAGCAAGTTGTAATTATCTAAGTTTTGGTTCCATTTTGCAGCAAGAGATTGCAGTAGTAATGGATGACGTTGATGAAGCTTATAAAGATTGCACCAGAGAAAAAGACAAGAGTTGTACTAGCTTGAAGGAGGCTATGGAGAAAGCAACAAAGGCAAAACAGAAGTCCTTTCAAACCACATATGACAAGATGAGCGCTATTACGCACCTAAAGGATTGGTCAAGGTGGTTATATGAGGTAGGTTTTTTTCTAATGCAAATTTGCATTTAAGATTCACGGAATGAAGAGGCTTCAACGCAATGCTTTGTACTGCTTTTTGCTTTATATTTTTCTATTAAAAATAAGGACTTTTAGGCCTTGTGCTCCAAGAAGCCTCATGGCAGTGAGATGCATTTTCTTAGAGTTTTATATTCAAACAATGGCTGTCATTGCCAAAAGGTGTTTCAAATTAGAAAAGCCTCATGGCAATGGCAATTGGTCATAAGTTAATTTTTATAAAGTGATGGTTGTAACTCCCAAGACGCATTTTGGAATAGAAAAGCCTCATAGCAATGACAACATGTCATAGATTAAAAATAAAATAGAGTGATGGTTGTTGCTACCAAGAGGTATTTTGGAATAGAAAAGCCTCAAGGTAGTGACAGCATGTCATACATTAACTTTTTTTAGAGTAATAGCTGTCATTAGCAAGAGGCATTTTGAAATAGAAAACCTCATGGAAGTGACATCTTATCATAAAATTTTTTTAGAGTGATGGTTGTCACTACCAAGAGGTGTTTCTAAATAGAAAAGCCTCATGGTAGTGACTACATGGCATAAGTTAATTTTTTTAGAGTGATGGTTGCAACTTTCAAGAGGCGTTTTGGATCAAAAGAGGCCTCATGGTAGTGATAGCCATTGCTCTAAAAAAAATAAACTTATGACATGCTGTTATTGCCATGAGACTTTTTGGATAAAAAAAGTCTCATAGCAATGCCAAATTGTTATAAGGTCATTCTTTAAAAGGGATGGTGGTCACTGCTAAGAGGCATTTCAAATTAGAAATACCTCATGGTAGTGACAACTTGCCATAAGTTATTTTTTTTTATAGCAATGGTTGTCATTGCTAAGAGGCATTTGGAATTAGAGGAGTCATGGTAGTGATTACTTGTCATAGGTTGTTATTCTTTATAGCACATGTTGTCAAGGAATGTGCCTTTTTGGAACTGAGAACCTCCATGGTAGTGACAATGTTTTTGTTAACATTATTTTCTTGAAGTGTTAAAAGATGTAGCCTTCTTGTCTGTAGATTGAAAAAAGCTTCAAGGTATTAATGTCAATCTTGTCATGTTTTTTCTATGAAGCATCGCAAAGGAAAATATTAGGGTTCTCAGATCCGTGATGCAATGGCACGTTCTCTTGCATTACAGTAATAGGTGACACAAAATCAATGCACATTTTTCTTCTTTGTGAATCTCATCACAATGAAGCAATGTGTTTATATGTATGTCTTGTTTTCTTGTTTGCATTAGCGGCACTCTTTGTTTATTTGAACCAAGGCATTCTTTATTCATTTGGACTTTCATACCTTCTCTAATTCTTGAACCACAAATGTTGTACATTGTAATACAATT
Organism: Ulota crispa; assembly: GCA_963920765.1. NCBI lineage: Eukaryota > Viridiplantae > Streptophyta > Bryopsida > Orthotrichales > Orthotrichaceae > Ulota > Ulota crispa. The sequence continues at coordinate 4,950,835 of OY987252.1, forward strand.
TAGGTCTACATGAAACTGTCTATCATTTTAGTAACCTCTTTTTTGTAGCTTTCATTTGCAGGTATTTCCAACAAGAGCTTGCAAGTAAAGGCGCAATACAGCAAAGAGATGTTCCAAAGCTAATTGATGGCTAGGTGGAATTGAGTTTGTTGTTGTACATTTTTATGGATAACCAGCAAAATTCTTTCTCCTATTAAGAACTTGTTTTTTGTTTGTGGGATATTGAGTGTCTCAAGCCTTAAACCATTGTGGAGGAGCTGGTAGAGAAGGGGAAAGCCCATGTTGCAAAATTGGTGGAAGAATTGTCAAAGTAAGAGGAGGAAGTTGATGAATCAAATGAGTCAAAGCCCAAGGCCGATCCTAAATTACATTCTCAAAAGTCCCAAGAAGCAGTTAACTATGCCGTGTTATATGCAACATTTTATTGATGCAAATGTCCCTATTCTATAGTGTTGTAACTTTGAAGAGGAAACAGATTTGTTTGCTAAACTTGTGTTGCAATATTTTGATGTAGATGCAATTGAAACTATTAGTAGTTCTAGTGATTGAGATTTTGCAACTTCATGCTTGAATCTATGACACTTGTGTTCTTTATAATCATCATTCACTTATTAGTGTTTTGTAGAAAAATTGGTTGAATTTTATAATTAAAAATTTCCTTACTTCAATGTATTGGAAATGTGGACACATTGCAAATTTAATTTAGTCTCAAATAATGTCTTGTTTTTACTAATTTCATTTGCCAAAGGCTATTGTAGACTTTCAACCTTAGAATAAATCCTCTCATCTTCTTTCACTTGGTTACCGTCCATTGAATATGTTGGTGTCCTTTTTTGTGATAGAAAAGTATTTGATTTACGCCTTTGAACCCTAAATCCTCATATTTGTAGCACTGTTTTTAGGATGCATTTGGCCATCTTGAAAACCTACAAACATGCCAAAGTTGGACTCATATTCAAAAATGTCCGTTGGAGTTTTGGTTTGTTCTCTACTTTTTGAATTCAAAAACCTTGTTCAAAAATTTTGCCTTGAAAATTGGACCTCCTAATCCCAAACCCTAATTGCAATAAGGCTATATTCAAATGTTGTCTTGGGGTGTTCTTTGATTCTCAAATGCCAATCTCATGTTCACCTGTCAACTGTTGTATTTTATTTTCTCTTAAATATCCTTGATTGTAAAAATTCAAGTGATAGAAATTGTATGGATATTTTTACTCATTTATAATTGTACAAGTTGATATTCTAATTGAAAATTATCCTAAACCCTAATACTCTTGCTTACAGAGCCGCTTCTCTTTGATCATTGTGTTTGCCAATTTTCTCTAATTCTTGGTATAGTTGCAAAAAAAAATTGTCATCTACTTCCAAAATACTTTTTATCTAATATTGGTCTCTAATTTGTCTACGCCAAACTTTGCAATCCTAAATCGCTCTATAATTCATCCACATCAATCCAATTTTGCTCTATCTTCATCCATTTTTTATCAATACATTCATCTAAACTATTTTTCATTCATCTAGTAAAATGAATGCTATGGATGAAATTCATCTATCAAGTTTTTCCTCATCCATCCCTATAAGATTATTACCTATTTTAGGGGTTTCACAATTGAAAATTTCTCTTCATTCAAACTATTTTTTGTGCTAATATTAACTTACTCTTGTTTTCCAATGCTTAGCAATTGCTGCTCATCCCTTGTCGCTAGTCGCTCAATGCTCAAGAACCAGCAATCAAGCAAGGGAATGAGATTCCTCTAAACTATTTGCGTAGCTAGACAAGGGGAAACAATGAATAGCATCCATGGTTGTTTGTGACAACTCATTCTCCATAACCAATGGTCCTGCCAATATGGACATTTCAATGGAATTGAGTATTGTGAGAAATTGCGTAAATTGAATGTCTCACAAGGAGAAAATAATTATATGAATGTACAAAGCCAAAAATCCTGCCTATCCAAGTTGACTAACCTACTTAGCTAGCCAACAAGGATGAAAATAAGCAAATTCAACTCAAATTGAGTTGAAATGACAGTTAGAGAGTCACTAGGAAGCACTTGGAGAATTAGCAGTCATAGGGTTCAGTCACTGCTCATTGTTTACATGAGCTTCTATGTTTGGCACTTCAACATTGCCATCCACGAGGTTGATGGCATTAGCGTCAACAACTGCCTCATTCAACAAACGTTCACCAACCAAAGATTTGGATTTCCCAATCTCCTCATGATCTGCATTGCTAGTTCTTCACTCTTGGATAGATCCATTGCTCGATGATGACTCAGGTGGCAACGCCTTTGAGGTTGCTCAAGAGCGTGATTGTGTACTTGCTCTTGCCACATCCTTCCGGGCGCTGTCCCTCAATCCATGGGCACATTTGTTGATCATGAGAGGAGGCAGCAAATCCGCTCTAGGAATGGACTATTGGATGGGCATGCCTCCCATTATTCTTGGCACTGACGCTTCTGCAACAATACTTACTAAAATGGGCAGAGCTTTCATGAGGTTTTGCATGAAGTTGTTTTGTTCTTGCCTTGCTTGCTTGTAATCATTTGTTTGATTCTTCATAAACTGCAAAATCATTTGAGTATCCAAACTAGGCACAATGGCTTGTGACTGCCTCTTGCTACGTTGACGAGAAGATACAAGGGGGTCTTGCTTGTCATTGGATGCTCCTGATGAATCATTGGAATCAAACTTTGCACTTGAAGCCGGTGGTGTCCTAGGAGTCTAAGGCATTGGCTAAGGCACTAGCTCATTGGCACCTTCATTCTAGCAATTTGGCTCATGTGTGTCTAGTTCAATGACCTTTGTGTCCGCCTCCTCTTTAGGCTTGTCTTCTTCTTTTGACATCCTATGTTTGCCCTTTCCAACGCTCACGCTCTTCCTTGCCGTTGACAAGGAACCCTTTGCTCCACGCTTCTTCTCAAACCTGCTGTGGTCAACAACAATGCTAGTTCATGAGCGTTGAGCAATGAGCATTGAACAATGAGCACTAAATGATGAGCAACGGGCAATGTTTAGTAACAATTGGGAATATATTAATATATTTTTACTATAATTAGAAAATTCTATCTATAAATGGAATGTATACCCTATTAGTAGATGATTTTGGATATTATTTTGATATTTTCAATGAATTTGAAAATTTTGATTTTTATTATAAGAAGGGTTTTAGTTTCCTTTAAAGTTGTTCAGTTCAAAAAGTATCAATTGGTTCATTTTTCAAAGTCAAGATTCTAGAAATTATTTTTCCGCATGGATGAAAATCATCCATCCAATATATGTATCTTCCATTACTTTTGTTGTTGTTACTTCATTTGGTCATCATGAATTCAGTATACATATGGTAGATTGCTATTTCAAGTAAAACAAGTAGGAAGTAAGAAGTATAATATGGCAAAATGATGTCAATCTATGGAATTAATGATTTGTAGTATGTTCTACCTTTTAACTAATATTGTATAAAATAAAGGCCTCAAGGAGGTCAGTGTGTAAAAAAATAAGGGGACAGGTGCAAACACCAAGTATTTTTTAGGGGGGTATTAGTTTTTTGTTTTTTTTTTAAAACACCCTATCATTTTGTAATTTTCTACTTTGCGTTACTAAAGAAAGGGCTTGCATTACTTATAATACTGAATTGATATGAATAATTGATATGGTAAATTAGATCAAACAAAAAATTCTACTACAATTTTTTTTAGATATTAAAATTTTTTCAAACTTTTTTTCCCCTACTAATGACTATATTCAAGTTTTAACTATACCTTAACAAAAAAGTGTACTCAATACTACTATTGTACCTTCTATAGAAATTGTCAGTGACGCTTGTTTATTAGGAAGGTACCATATTATTGAATGCTATATAAATTGAACTTTAGGCTTAGGTCATTTTTACATGATTAATATGAATGATATAGAGATTATTTTTTGATATTAACTTTACTTTAACCTACATTGTTTAAATCAATGTATTGTACATGTCTTTACAATATGCAAAATAATATGCTTCACTAAATTGTGGTGTACAACAAGAAATTGACAAATATAATTTATATTATGCAAACTCTTTGATTGGCAAAAACATGCGGTACGTATGTTTGCTTCAAGGTGTTGTACATGTCTTCAGCATATGCCAAATTATATGTAAGAAATAATTTTTGAATAGCAGCCAAAGAATGGAGACAGTGGAAAAGACAGACTAAGCAATTCCCAAATCCTAAGATGGACTTTGAACCTTGAATAACAAACAACAAATAGAGTGCTTAAAGCAGGTGCCAATTTCTAAAATTAAATGACAACCACCTAAAGCCATCCAACGTCTATTGTAGAAATTAGTAAAGTCTATGAAATTATTGAACACTTTGAATATGCCACTCACAAGGCAGCAGGATTTACGACTTTTAGCCAAAAAAAATAATACAAAAGGGGGTATCCTAGGTCTAATTTTTTTCTAATTGGACCTATTTTTCTATACCCTATAGTTGTTTGAAGACATCTCATGATATTTATGTATCCTATAGTATAAAAAACCAAATTATAATTTTTATCTCAAATGTTTTTTAGGCACCCTATCATTTGTTTGCACATAGTTTCTATTGCTACCTCTCACTGCACCCCCTGAGATAAAGGCATTCACATAAACTAATCATGGCAATAATAATTCCTACACCAATGAGGATGGCTTATGTGTTTTGTATGCATAAATTATAAACAAAAATAGAACATTTGTTCTTATTGACAAGTACATTACTCTTTGTAGGGTCACTGCTTTAGGTTCACTGTTAAGATAAATAAATTTTAGAAACGGAGTTATAAAATTATTATAATTTTATGTTGAATTTTTGATAAATTTTCTTACAGATTATGAATTTGACATTATAGAAACGTGTGCCTTACCCACTTCCATATAAAATTGTATGTCACTATCTCTATTTCATTATCCGCCCCAAGTTCAACTAACTTTTTATTATTAGTTATCAGTATTTCTAGGGTGCCAAAGATGGCGTAATTTTTCTTACAATATAATTTCTATCTTGAATATCAATGAGAAGTAATCCCTCTATTCAAATTAGTATTAATCATGTCCACATAATTTAATTTATATGCAGGACATAGTGTTGTATATGAACAATTACAATAACTCTGTTGTTATTCCAATAATTGTCATGGACATAAATGATGTTATTCCTATTTAGTTCATACTATTAATGAATTATTTATATCATTTGATCTCTCTAGGCATAACATTTATGAATAAAATATGTAAATCTTGTAAAATTAAAATGGTAAATGCTTCTACAATATCTACAATTAAATTGCAAAATTTTAACTAGGAAATTTACCAAACAAGTATATACTAAGCATTAGTTATAATGTTTTCTCTTAGCTAAGGCAAATTTCAACTAAATTTAAGAATTGTAAATAATATCACTCCTTATACCATGTGGTTAACTTGGCCTTAAGTTTGTAACAACAATTGCCTTTCATGAAATTGATGTACATTATAATAGTAGAAATTAAACATCATGGTTTGGTCAAATGTACATGATCGTATAATACATGAAGCAACACACATGTCAATAAACAATAGTCAAGATAATGAACAAACATTGTTGACATATTACAAGAAAGAATTGTGTATGTACATATTTGAATTCAAAGGTTTAAAGTAGCTCACAATATATTAAAAACCAATCCTATAATAGAACTTCCGTTACAATTGCAACATTCTAACACACCGTATGGAAAACTTAGCATAATACTTATGCATCATACAATCTAAACCTAACCTAGCAAAGTAAGTATTAAAACATCTTTAGAATTTGTAACTGTTGTAGCCTAAGTAGCGGCTCTTCCAATGACCTGCTTAATATCATTGAAACTAAGACTTGGAGCATGTATGAATTTGTCCTCATTGTAATATGTCTTGCAACTATACTTGTAAACATAATACAAGTGCTTGCAATTCACCCAGGTATTCTTTTTTCCTAAAGAAGTAGCACTCACTATAACAAAATCCTTGCAGGTACATGAGGGAAAATCAAAGACCGTGACTTGATATGTCTTTCGAGTTGGTCCAATACTTGATTGCAATGAAATTATCATTCCATACCTAGGAAGAGGGATTGCAATGATAGACTTGATGTTACATTTTGGATTTCTAGTTGTTTCCCATTTGTTCCTGTGATCAACTAAAGGCGCATTTGGATTACGCCCAATTGTTTGCCCGAGTCTTTTTGTGGAGTGCTGACTGCCACCAGCTATTGGTTGCCTTTGAGTCATCAAATCTTTATAAAGATTACTTGCATTTCAAGGTTCATTGATGTCACAAAACAATTGCTCAATTGCTAGGTCCTCAATTGCAGTTTCCAGCTAAAATCCAGCAATTCTAGTGTCAAAATCTTTGATTTTGTAAGATGCGTCCCTATAGCAATGGGCCATATATGTGGCAACGGAGGACAATTGAGAGCCCATTTCACCTTGGAATCACCTGTACAACGCATCACATCATCTGAGCAGAATTAGAAGTAGAAGTTAATGGTTTTCCTGGTTGCATACTTTGTCATGCTTCCATTATAAGTTGGCGCTAGAATTCTAGTCTCCTTTTTTGTATTAGCCTTCGCAGCACATCTCTTTGTCATTCTAGTTTGTACTCCATGACATGTCTTTCTTGCTTGGAAACACCTTGCAATGTGCCACTATTTTGGGTTGCAGTGTAATTTGTTTATACTAGTAGCATGAAGAAAAACTAAACTTGGTTCACCTGTATGTACTGATTCTGGTGTCAACATATCACGAACAACACGTGCCTTACTAGATCTTGTCTAGACTTCAGGAATAGAGTAGTTCACTGTATTGTGACAATGAGAGTCCCTATCCAAACTCGGAGAAATATTAAGTTTCCTCTTAGACGAAGCAAAGACCTCTTCCCTCTCCAAGTGCGGAATTCAAGTATTGAAGTGCTTTGCATCTGGTAGTTTTGCAACTACGTCAGCAAACTTCACCAGATTTTTTGATAGCCTTGCTGCACGCAGGCAAAGCTCGTCCATATTAGAGCCTTTTCCAAAAGGGTGACCTTTGAGATATGCCCAATGATTAGTTAATTGTTGAATATCCCGCATCATGTCATCAGTTGTTGCATTGTAAAGGCAAACCTTCCTTTTTCTTCACATTTATTGCCACTTGTTGTGAACCGTCTCCAACAAGTTGCAAGAAAGCATTTCAGCAAGCTCATCATGATTTGATCCTTGCAAGACATTTTGGAACAAATTGGTCAATGAATTTATATAAAATCATGCATTGAAGAGAAATACCCCTGTTCCAAGATATGCAAGAAAAAATAGAAAATACAGGATATAGTCCCTTAAACTGCTAGCATCCAAAATGAAGATCTCTTGTACTTCTACAAATCATTTGACATACGCATTCATAGAAGTAAAGACAAATGATTGCTAATCCTAAGTTTAGAAATACAATGACTTCATTTCTTATTGCTAAAAGATTATGTTTTATTGTTCTCAAAGATTTTGAATTTGATATTCCTCAAGTAATCAAATTTTGTGTCATACCAAAGTAGGAAATTATTTCCATATTTCTAAAATTTGAGGGATTTTGATTCCAAAATCCCTCAAGTGATCACAGTATCAGTTATACCAAAGTAGGAAATAAAACCATAATGATTAGACTTGAGGAATTTTGATTCCAAAATCAATCAAGTGCTAAATTTATTGGGAATACCACACTAGAAAATAAAACCATAAAAATCAGACTTGAGGGATTTCAATTCTAAAATCCACCAAGTTTCATTATTATGGTTTCATTCCTTAGTATGGTTTGCCTAGTAAATACATTATTTGAGGAATTTCAAAATCAAAATCCCTCAAGTCTATAATAATTATGTTAATGAAAATATCAAATGTCATGAGCAATAGTTAGACTTGAGGAATTTTTGATTCTAAAATCTCTCAACTGAGCAAATTCTTAGGCACTTTGCAGCTATGGATGATCATTGAATATTTGATCACCACAAGGGTTTTGGAATCAAAATCTTAAACCCTTAATACAGTTCACAAAGTTCTTGATTTTGGTTAAAGATACGTTATAAGTCTTTAAGGATTTTGATTCCAAAATCCCCCAAGTCTTAGTATTTGGCACTTTTCTAAACTCATATAACTACATCACAATTCATCACCTCAGGCATTTCAAATCCAAAAACCTAAGCAAATTGTAAAAAATGACTCAATGTACTTCTACTAACTTACAAACATTTACTAAGATTAAACAAAGTAGAAATGCTGACTAGAGCAACACTAGGAGTGCAGCCTTTGAAAAAAAAGAAGTTATCACATACCATTTGAAGATATCCACCCCATTGAAGATATCAAAAATACCAAAAGTTGAGCCAGTCATCCAACTACCTCAGATTCTCCTTGGGGGCAGCGCGTGATGACAACCACCATCCCTTGATGCCTAGGTATTGCTCTTCTGCTTCATTCATGGACTTTGAATCCTTACATTGTTTGCGCAACTTCTTGTGTGTATTTCTAAGCTTTGGACAAATGAGTTTGTCAATGTGCCTATTTAAAGATGTCATGCAATGGAGTAGATATGATTGCTTGCGGTCTTCCATTGGCTTCAATTTATCTCCACTTCCATAAACAGCTCTAATGGTATGCCTATTAGCCATTGCATTGTCAGCCATGAACTCTTTAAAATTTGGTGAAGGTACTCCGCGACAAGCCATTACATTGTTCAACAACCTCCAGATTTGCTCTTGAGCTTTAGCTTCTTCACTCATCATGTCACACACACAGAATTGTCATCACTCAACAGTACTCGGCATCATAAACATGGGATGCCAAGGAGGTCCATCCCTTCACCCTCTTCACATGGTCAAACATGCATAAACAATTCTCCAAATCTCCAGCTGGTTGCATTTGCTTGACCAAGTCAACCCACCATCGGCTCCCTGTTCAGACATTTTAAATAAATACACCTTCTCTTTATCCTGACCAGGAAAGACACTATCATGTATGTACAAGTACATGCTTTTTGGTTTTTGAGACATAATGTTGTCTATGGGTCCCTTGTTAGTGTCACTGCAAAAGCTAGATATTTTATTTTGTATACTTGGTGAGCTAAAAATACAAAACTCATTCATGATAAATTCTAGAGCTTCTCCTTGCAGGAAAATTTGTTGACCCTCACATTCATCCGAGCAGAGTAACTTGCTAGCTAGGTATTCTTTGCCAGCTCCAAGGATGATTATTGAGTTCTTAGCTAAAGGGGTTCTAATCATTTGCTAACTTATTAGATCAAAGCTATGTTCAATGGAATCTTGGCTAACACCTGTGCTCAATGGGTGTTTGTGAACGCCCAAATGAAGACAAGTCCTAGTTGAGCCAACAGCTGTCAAGATTTTATAAAATCTACAATGACATTCAAACTTGCAAGATGGAGGAACCTTGCAAATTTGACATACAAGGTTAGACTTGGGTGGTGGTTCGTATCCTACAATGAAAACAAATGGCAAAAACCCTTCCCACTCTGTCTCATTGGGTGTGTGAAACCAACAATTGTGAGGACATTGCTCATTTAGACATATAAGATGCCACTACAAGAAAATAATGTCCAAATCAACATGTCCAAATTGACTAAAACATCCAAATTGACACAAATTTGACAAAAAGATGTCCAAATTGACATAAACATGTCAAAATCCAATAGTCCTAATCAACTAGAAACGTCCAAATTGACACAAGTCCCTTGTTGTGTGCCCTATATACATTGAAAACAAAAGGTGAGACTGTGATCATTTTCTATGTTTGTTGTGTGCAGGTGAATCCAGTTGGGAGCATCGTATCTCCTGTCTAGACCCTCAAGTAGACAACCTAGAGATCCCAAGAAATTAGACCTTCTTAAACTAGAAGAGGGTGATAGCGTTGCTGCCGACATTGGTAACTCAAACAAGACATTGGCATTGAATGATTGTGGAACATGCTCCACATGCTCAATACATATACTTCCTACGTCCAAGAACTTCAAGTGGTTACAAGAGCATGACTAGATTTGCATACATTTCAAGATCTCTAACATGCTAAGGTGATGCTGTATTGGGTGAGACACAAAAGGGTTAGACGTAGTAGCAAGCTGGCTATCAACCTTGACTGAAAACTTCCCAAGTGTACCCTCATAGGAAAATGGACTTTTAGCAATGGCTGTCACTGGAATAGGTGATAGTTGATTGGGAACTACACTGAAGGCAACTGTATTGTCCTTTGAAGACTTTGAATTTGCAATCTCATTGCCTGAGACACTTACAATTGCCTTGCAATTCCCCACTTTGTTTGATATGATGAAGTACCAGACAAAGGGGTGCATTCACTCTACCTTGCAGATTGTGGAGTAGAACGAGATCCAAATGCACAGTACTTTCTAGCATGCAGGTTCCACCCATCATCTTCACTCCCTTTGATATGCTGCTGCATCACAGTTGATAACACCTCTTGACTTCCAGCATCAAACAACTCCTCCTCTATCCACATGGCATTGATATGTAATTGAAATTTCAAACTTACAACCGCACTAGAAACCCAAGCAACACCACTAGGATCACAAGGAAAACACATTGGAACACTCAAGCTTTCTTCTTAGAGGAACTCCATTCTGAAACCTCCCTCAGATAAGATAAAAAACAATGACAAACACAAAAGTTGGTGGTGGTAAGATAGGTGTTTTGATAGTATAATTGATCACTCTTATACTACAGTAAGCAATGCAATTCTCAAGATGACATGTGAACGTGCCCACTGAAACTTCAAAAAGTCGTACATCTCCATCCGTCGTTCCATAAATAAATTAAACAATCAATTTTTTTTGAAAGTCAATGAAATAAATTCTCACCTTATGTTATAGAATGTTATTTTAAAATAAACAACTCCCGCGCACCTAAACTGTCCACTCAACTTTACAATTGTATAGAGTTTTATTGTCCATTCACGTTTTTAGCAATTTCTATAATTGGTCTTCAACAACATTAGTATTGGGCAATTCAATATGAGAGGTAAAGTTTTTTCTAAAAGCATACGCCAGCTACCATCGAGACAAATCCACCCTTTTTTAAGGGACTTCCCATTTTTTGTAATATATTGTCAATGAGTCTATGCACTAGTAGAAAACTGCATTGAAACCCACTAAAACATGTCTAGTTGTTTTTGTTGAGTTCCTTGTTTCCAACGTAAAACTCAATAGAACAACTTAAAATTTTGCAAAATTTCAATGCAAAAACTCATTCTAATTCAAAAACCTATGTTGGAAACAAGGAACTCAACAAAAACAACTAGACATAATTTAGTGGGTTTCAGCAAAGGTTTCCTTCTAAATATACAAATCCAAAGCTGACTTAAATTCCGGGAATAAATGATGTGTTTTTATTAGATGGTATTTAAAATTTGAATTTCCCGCTTGATAAGTGGCGGCTACTATACTTTTCAATGTATTCACTTTTTGAGGTGAATGAATGAGTGCTGACTTGCACATTTCAACTATAATGACATACTCTCCATTACAATGTTCCTTATGTATTCTCCAGTCTATACAGATGGTATTAATTTTTTTGTTTTAGCGCTTGTTCTTAAGCATGCAAACAAGGTGTAAGAGGCAGAGGCATAAGAGTACATTTTTCTCAACTAGAAAATAGCTGGCACGGTCAAAAATGGGTCAAAAACTTTAAGAAGAATTCTGGGACCTCTGTCAATAAGGCTCTATCTACACATCCTAAAGGTAGTCAAAAATTTAGGAAGATTTTGGGAGCTCCTTTGAGTAAGGTGTTAGACACAAATGATGTAGATAGTAACAATGAGTGCTAAGAGGAGTTTCAGTCAAGACAGCCTTTTGTACAATGTGATTCACATACCAAAAATATTGAAGAAAGCTCAGGTGACAACAATGATTTTAACAAGAGGTTGCTTGTTACATATGGTGTTCCATCTACAATGGTAAGTAATATTTTGTACTTTTAGTTTTGTAATGTGGTTTTTCTTTATGCATGATTCCAAAAAATTTCCTTTCCAAAGTACATTAGGTAAACTATGAGTTTCTCAATTGTACTTTCTAACATTTGTCTGAATTCAAAATATTACAACTACGATTAGTAAACATGCAAGTACTGTAAGATAAGCAAAAACAAATTATTGGTCATCAAATCATATAATATTGCAGTAAGTTCACAAAGTAAAAATAACTTAAAATTTATATATAACAAGCTGTGCTAAAGTCATGATGAAAGCAAATGCGCTTAAACATCTTGGTACATGTCATTGAACAATGATGAGCTTGAACATCATTTTCCATGTCACTAAACATTGATGATACTTGAAATACTTGAGAGGGACGATAGTACTAGGATTCTAACACTTCAGCTGTTTTCATCTTCTTCTTTCCTAAATCCTATCCGCAAAACCCTTCTTTCCTAACCTATTGGCATCTCAGATTTCTTCAATCTCTCTTCCTTTCCTTGTTGCTATCGTTTTTATGTGGCACTGCTCTTGATATTTAGCGCTGGCGCTCACTCCAACATTGCATGGAGATTGGCAATTGAGATCTTTCCAAAGCAATTTGGATCCTTGTCCTCTGATTGACTGTTGCGCGCAATTTGTTGTTTTCTTTACAATTCGGTTACTTAATAAGTGCTTTCTCTCCTTTTCCGCTGTTGCTCATTGGTCTTAAGTCTGCTATGATTTCTAATGCTGTTGCAAGTTTTTGCATTGTTTTGCATATAGATGTTTATGGTTTACTATCTATTATATTCTTCGTACAGTAACCGTGCAACATTGTTGCTACTTATGCTGCTGCTATTTTGAGAGTGCAGTCTATCCATGTTTCCGTAAATACTTCTACCAAGTATAATTCATTGTGAGTTGTTTGTACTGCCTCCAAGAACATGTGCTTATGTCGTTACAATGAGTTTTGTCATTGTCCGTCTTGCAAATTGTATTTGTAGTTTCATTTTTGTCAAAGCAGCAACTGGCATCTGTGTACACTGGTATTAGTAGAATAATAGTATGTTGATGCTGTTGATGCTATCTCGGATTTTGTTGTTTTGTTACAATTTTGAAATGTTATATTATAGGTCACCCATTGTCTTGTCAAACTAGAAATCAAAAGCAGTATTTGATTTGTAGTGATGCTTCCAAATTAAGTGTACGATAGAGTGCAATGACTTCATGTAAGGTTTAGCATTGCAAAGTTTTGAATGCGGCAGCCTCAATGTGATACAAAACCTAATAGTTCAACTAATGTACATTTTCATTATTGTAGACAATGGGGACCAAAACACAATTGGGAGCAGGAGCTACAGTAGAAGAAAGGCAAGAGTTTGAAACAAAGAATTTGAGAGAGGTCAATGTTTCCCAACCAACACCTTTGACAGCATAACCATCGGTACAAAGTTAGACAGCACCAAACCTTGAGGACAATTTGTCACAAGTTTTGAATGATAGAATAAGTTTATCTGTACTTGGATGTTTTGTGGTGATTTAGTACATTGATGTTGTTACTTTTATTTATTACTAGTGCTGCACTGAATATGGTGTATTGTAGTTTACTAGTCATATACCTTGGCTTTTGCTTATGAATTCAGGAGGAAACAACGCATGAACTTTTACCAACCTATGGACATAAACAACAAGAAGCACTCTCAGTTCCTGTATTAAACGACGCAAAACATGGCAGTTAAGAGGATTCGGAAGAACAAACAGACGTTAAGAGCTGCAAATCCATCAAGACAAGTACAATGTGAAAATGATCAGGAGCCTACACAAGCAAAGACTCTTAATGCATTCAAGCTTAAGTCCATGATTGATTCCACTCCATCATCAGGAGACATTTGTTCTGGCCAAAGGAAGCGAGCCAATTAGGGATTCCCTTGTGCAAGATGATACCTCTACTAATCGTCCTCTCCATTTTCCAAACAATTGTATCAAAGTTGGAGTTGGAGTTCATATATGGTTACAAGAAGGGAGATAGAGTCTTCTATGTGTCTATCAAGAATGACAAGGGTGAGACACAAACTATGTCTCTTGAAGTTGAGGAATCTTGGGATCCTTTATGGGTTGAGGCAAACCAAAAGTTTAAAAAACTATTGCTTGAACACCCTCATTGACGTGCTTTCTTCAGTCACATGTTCCTCATTTGGGATGGCAATCATTGTCATCAATCATGGATGCCATATATTTTCAAATTTAAAGCATCCCACAAAGATTGACACTTTTGGGTCGACTCTTATGTATTGGAGACTATTGGTTCAACAAAGATTTCCATTAATGCCATGAGCAATGTGAACATGTTAGAATTTTTTTTATAATGTCTATAATAGTGTATTAAATTGATGTTGATTAGTGGTATACTGTATTGCACTAGTTTAGGTCCTCATATTTGTCTTGAGTGAACATTATCATCTATTGGATTACTAAGCATTATTTGGATGAACACATATTCACTTAATTTCACTATCTGCACCTATTCTAATCTTTGTTGAAAGTACAAATTGATGGAGCATGGACATGTGAAAACAAATAAGGTCCATCTATTACGTTGCACAAGATAAATACGTACAATGTTCTAACTTTGTCTGACCTTAAGGATCTTCTAACGGAAGATGAATAAAAAGAATTTGAAGGTCGGCCTAAGAATCCCTCATGGCATCCATTAACCAGGAAAATCTTCATCACCTTTCTCCATACAGTAAGTTTCTATTCTTTTTAGCCTCTTGTTACTTAATTTAATTACCGTTGACCTCTATACTCATGGTTTGTATTTTGTCTAAATGCAGCAAGAGATTTTGGTAGCAATGGAGGCGGCCGCCAAAGCTTACAACACCAAGACCAAAGAAGAGGACTGCCCTTCCACAATCTGAAAGACACAATGGAAAAGGCTAAAAAGGCAAAGATTAAGTCTTTTTTTGCAGAATTTGACAATATGAGCGCCATCACTAGTCCAAAAAATGGCGTGTAAGTGGCTTCAAAAGGTTAGTATTTATTCATTAAAACTCAAAACAAAAAAGCACATATACTTTAAGATAAAAAAAAATAGAAGTACAGTACCTTAAATTTGTATATTTTTGTATAATTGACCTAGCAATGTGAGATTGGAATAGGAATTTGACAGGCATATTTTCCACTACATTAGGGTTTTTTTTAATCTAAAGCATTTTGCACAAGCAAGTATTTAGGAAGATTTGTTGGAAATGGCATTGGAAACACACAAACATTCATATAAAGAGGTGCCGCTGGATGTGTTAGTAGGGCTCTTGTTCCCAATAGCCCTACTAGCACATCCAACGGCACCTTGTTGGAACAAGAAGTCTTGATCTCCCGTAAGACCCATAAGGTCTTTTAGAAACAAAAGAACTCCTAGGTCCTATAGGAGATCAGAAGTTTTGGTTTGAATAAGGCGCCGCTAGATATGCCAGCACGGCTCTCATTTCCAAGAGCCTTGCTGGCAGATTTAGCAATGTTTTATTGGAAAAAGCAGTCTCGATCTCTTATAAGACCAAAGAGGTCTTCTGAAAACAAAAGATTTCCAAGGTCTTTCAAGAGATCAATATCTTTCCTTGTATGAAGCATTGCTAGATGTGCCAATAGGGCTCTTGAACAAGAGAGCCTTGCTGGCACATCTAGCGGCGCCACTAGGGAACTATAACCAGGCGGATATCTAAACCAATCATAAGACCTAATGACTCTTTTGGAGAGGAGAGACAAAAGAGGTTTTAACAGTGGTCAGCAAATTATTTATTTTAAGTTTATTCTAGCTTTGAAATAGTGGATGCCTTTTGGAAAGAAGAGCCCTAATTGTTGTTATGTAAGGGAGAGAGTGTTTCAATTAATTTAGGAAAGGCACTGCCAAGGTCATCATATTTAGGTAAACTGACACCAACAAAGTACAATGTAATTTTTGTAGATTATATTAGTGCGAGGGAAATTTTATCATGTATAGTGATTCTCATTTAACCTTATTGGCATAAATTGTGTGATGATGTTCT
This sequence comes from Ulota crispa, assembly GCA_963920765.1. Classification (NCBI taxonomy): domain Eukaryota; kingdom Viridiplantae; phylum Streptophyta; class Bryopsida; order Orthotrichales; family Orthotrichaceae; genus Ulota; species Ulota crispa. The sequence goes on from OY987252.1 coordinate 4,966,871, forward strand.
TTAGTTTTTCTAGCACTGAAGTTTAAATGAGAGAATAGAAATGTCTCAGGAGAAACTCTAGCTATTGTCAACATCTTTTGTATAGCCACTAGTAGAAAATTTAACACAAAATCAACAGAATTTCAACCAAAAATTGTTGATTTTTTCTGTGGATTTGGTCAAGTTGATTTAGGTACTTTTCAACAAGAGTATGTTGATTTTTTGTTGATTATTTGCTATTTTTTGTTAATTTTCTATTGGTTTCCTATTAATTTTCACATATTTTATGTTGTTCAATTCTTCTTATTTTTAATCTAGTTTTTTTTTTCATAGAATTTTTTTTTTTATAAAACAGTGAAATCTTTTTAGGGGCTAGGTAGCTGCCCGTAACGACGGGTAGCTGCCCAGTGGTGTGAATAGCTGCCCGCATCACCGGATAGGGCTGCTGGTAGTGGGGTTTGAACCCTCCACTTCCGGGTTCACAAATCACAAGACTACCACATCATTCACAACCACTAGCACGCATGTACTCACACATGTGCACAATAGTATCATGATTGTATTTGTACATTAAATATTCATGTTTTTAGTAAGCCAGTAGACTTTGGAGGCTATTTCCGCCCATTAAAGGACTTTTTTTCAAAATACTTAGAACTATAAAAAGTTGGTAAATGTATTTTACTTTCACCTCCAACAATTCTTTTTGGGTTTCAATCTTTTTATCAAAAGTTATGACCTAAAATCAGAGAAGGTGTTTAGAAATTTTTTAAAAATTGTTTATTTCCATCCTTTTGATTTTGTTTCTAAATTTTTATTGGAATTCACAAATCTCAAAAAGATTGTTGCAGGCAAAGGTTGGATTCATTAATAGTTATTATTTAGTGCTAGTTTTTTTGTAAAAAAAACCTTATTTTGTTAAAATAGCCTTCATAGTTTGATAGCTCTAAATAACATGAAATTGTGAAAAGTCACGAAATTAAAACCTTGCAATTATAAAATCATAATTCTATTGACTTTTGAATAGTTTTGGATATTTTTTAAGGGCATTAATATGTGAACCACACCCTTTGAACTACTGTACCACACCCCCGGGGTAAATTTTAGATTTCTACCATCAAAAATTTGAGTTTGAGAATTTTGACTTCAAATTTGGACTTAGAGACCATGATATTGTCTAGGACCATAAAAAAAGTTGCAATTCAACAACACCCAATGAAAAGGCTTATCTTTTTTTACAAACAAAAGTAAAATTAATAATTTTCTCCCTAATTACACGTTTTCATTGGGTGTTGTTGAATTGCAACTTTTTTTATGGTCCTAGACAAAACCATGGTCTCTAAGTCCAAATTTGAACTCAAAATTTTCAAATTCAGCTTTTTGATGGTAGAAATCTAAAATTTACCTCGTGGTGTGGTATAGTAATTGGAAGAGTGTGGTATACATATCAATTCCCATCTTTTAAAGCTTATAAAAATATTTTATAAGATTGTTTTTTTTTAATTCATTTGGTTAGTAATAGAAGGAAAAATACTAAAAATACCCTTTAAGACTTTCAAAATATCAAGTTTATGCCGAAAATATTTGAAACATCAAAAATATTCCTTATTTTTTGTAGGAATATCAATTATACTCCTATTATTTTGGAAAAATAATAAAAAAGCTCTTCTATTTTGAAATATTAAATATATCCTTGTGTTATTTGAAATATAAAAATCACCTTTGGTTTCTTGTAAAAATTTGCATTAAACTATACAGTTGGTTATCATATATTACAAAGATATATATAATTAAAAATAGTTGAAGAGCATTTTTAATATTTTTCCAATATGTTAGAAGCATTGTTGATATTTATACAAAAAGGAAAGGTATTTTTGGTACTTTTAATCCTTGAGGGACATATATGATTATTTCAAACAATTGAAGAGCATCTTTTATATTTGTTTGTAAAGAAATTTTGGTATTTAAAACAACAAAATGTTGTACTTTTCATATAAAATTTTGTTGAATTAGTGAAGTTGTGTCCAAAAGTGTCCAGATCAATAAAAAACTGTTGATTTTTTGTTATTATGGTCATGTTTTTATTTGACTTTAAAGGCTGCTAATTTTAAATCTAACCAAATTGTGAAAAGTAAAGAACATAAAACCAGTCAATGTACACTCAAACTTCTAAAAGATTCTAATTTTTTTGAAAACTTCTTTCATTTTTTAAAACTTCAAAACATTTTAATGAGGTCCAAAAAGATTCTAGAAAGATTTCAAAAACAAACCTAAACTATTGTAATAGTTGTTTTACTAAAAATATTTTCAAGTGTTTTGATGAATTACAAAAAGATTCCTAAAGGACTCTAATTCAATTTAAGAGATTCTATTTCTATAAATAATTTGAAGTGTTTTAACAAATTTCATGAAGATTTTTAAAAGATTCTCAAAGATTCCAAAAAGGTTCTTGAAAATTCTCAAAGATTCTCAAAGATTTTTAAAATTTCCCAAAAGATTCTCAAAAGATTTCCAAAGATTTCCAAAGATTTCCAAAGATTTCCAAAGATTCCCAAAGATTCTTAAAGATTTTGGAAGCTTTTCAAAGCTTCCAAGAAGATTCTAAAAAGATTGTTAAAGATTTTTAAAAATTCTCAAAAAAATTCAAAATTCCTAGAACAGTTCCAAAGATTTTCAAATATTCCAAACTATTTTCAAAGATTCTCAAGAACTCTCAAAGATTCCTAAAAGATTCTCAAAGATTCCAAGAAGATTCTCAAAGATTTCCAAAGATTCTCAAACACTCAAAGATTTTGGAAAAACTTGAAAAGATTTCCAAAGATTTCCAAAGATTTCCAAAGATTCTCAAAGATTCCTAAAAGGTTTTCAAAGATTCCAAGAAGATTCTCAAAGATTCTAAAATCTTGAAAAGATTCTTAAAGATTCTTTAGATTCACAAAAATTCCCAAAAAATTTCCAAAAGATTCCAAAAATTCTGTTGATTTAGATAATGGTGTCCAAATCAATAGAACATATTTAGTTTTTTATAGAATTCTGTTAAATTAGTCAATTAGCGTGGGCAAGTGCCCAAATCAACAAGAAACTGTTGGTTTTCTATTGTTTTGGACGGAGTTTTCTACTAGTGAGCCCAAGTATAAGGGGAAGTGGCTAGGCTGGTAGAATTCCATTGAGATGAATTGGAAGGCTCTAAAGTTTCCTTTGCCAATTCCTACAAAGAAAACTTTGAAGGCATGGTTGAGAATGGCCCATTTTGGGCGGAGCTTTGTCGCCAGAAGAAAACTATGTTGGAGTCAACATAATCTACATGATGTTTTCTTGTTCCTAACACAAAATTTTGCATTGGAAACATGAAATCTTGTGTTGGGAATAAAGAAACATCATGTAGTTTATGTTCACTCCAACACAATTTTCTTCTAGTGTGTGTACATTTGAAAAACCATCAACAATCTTGAAGTTTGTGTAGTCATTAATTTTTTGCATATGCTTTCTGATTTTGATGTTAATTCATACCATTCATCACCCTTTGCTAAAACTTGTGGGACACAAATTGAATACAAATGTGTGAAGTTGACAAATTCTAGGCTTGAGGAGGAAAAGCTTCATATTGAATGGGATGTTCACCCTATAGTTGACAAGATTATTGGTTACATTGAGCGAAATAGAAGTATTTTGTGGGAACACGCCTTTCATACTTTCTTTACTCCAAATGCTTCATATACTTGCGGCATGGCTTTCATGAAGCAGGATGGCACCAAAATTGCTTTTTAGCAATGTATTTACAAATTTATTCAACGTACTTGTTAAGAATAAGGCAATTGTAAGTTAATTAATATTGTACGTTTCTTTGTTTGGTTGGGCAATTAAGTAGTATGTGGTTGTTGGGCCTGGATTTTATGCAAACAAGGAAATTTGTGTCCTAACATTTGGCATGTGAGTAATGCTTGTATTCTTGAATTTGGTGCAAGTATTTCAAACAAAAGCTAGCAAAGAAAGGTGCCATCCATTGATGGCAAATTTCAAAGCTATTTGGTGGCTAGGTGGGGTTGACATCGTTGGATTGCATTTTTACAAAAGAGTAGAGTGAGATTTTAGTTATGAGGAACTTGTTGCTTGCTCCAGGTACACCAAATGTGAGGAGTTGTATGCGCCTTCCAAAAAGGTTGTAGAAAAGGGAAAGGCCCCTTTTTGCAAACCAAATAAGGTGGATGTGGTGGTGAAGAAGGGAAAAGCCCCCGCTGTCACTGCAAAGGATGATAATGGAGAGGAGGGAGATTAGGAGGGGAGGAGGACCTGGATTAGTCTAAGCCAAAAGAAGGTTCTGAACCCTTGCTTGAGACTTTGACCAAGAAGAAGAGAATGGGTACCGCAAGGCCAATTCCGCGACAAAACAGAATCCTACAGCATCTAAGCATTCTAGGAGAAAAGGCTGTAGTGCAATTGAATTGGAGAATTCAGAGGATGCAATTCTTGATCCAGCTCCTTTAGATGTGGCAGGACAGACAACAATTCCTTTGGGAATCCGCTATACAAGCGTTATTTGAATTTGGGATTCATGTATAATCAATGGAAAGCAATAGAAATGCTAAAGAGAGAGTTCCAAGAGGTGGATACTTTAATTCTTGTAATGACTATAGCGTTGATGACACCATGGAGCTTAGTAAAAAAAGGAAGCATCAATCCACGAGAGGGGGTTGAATCATTCAGTCATTGGACTTGACTAGCATTCTAGACTTTGCCTACAAGGTCAAAAAGTCTATTTTTTTAATGTGATATCTTTGAGTTTATTTCTTTTGAAAGTGTGTTTTTTTTTATTATGGTTATAATGGTTCTTTATTTAAGATCTATTATGCAGGTTAGCAAAGGGAGGCAGAGACGTCTTGGTTGGAGCAGTGAATGCATAGGCTTGTCTGACCTCATTGTGGAGGATATGCCAGACGGCCTACTGGTGGTAAACCTTTTAGATGACCAAATTTTTGTTCCTCTTTGTAATGTAGTGGATGAGGAGTATGCAAAAAGAATATTCAAGTTTGCAAATTCCTTCTTGCAAGATGATGGGACCACCCTTTTCATTTTGCCAGATAATCTTGAGATGAGAATGTTTATTGAAGAAGATCCAATGAAGTACAATTATAGCAATTATTGCAACTAGTGGGGGATCATTGAGCTACTACTCAGCTCTTACTTAACTCAAATCGCCTTGTAAGAATTGAACCCAAGCAATTTCTTTTTTGCAACTATGTTACTATGGTTGTTTGCATGTTTGTTGAATTACTTGTCCAATGTATTGCACTGTTCTTTTAGTGTCATATCCTTAGTGCTTGTACTGACTACAAGGTTTGTTGCAAACTAGAAGATTCACATTTGTACTGAATTATAGGGTGTCCTATATAAGAATGAAGAAGTGGAGTCTCAGTACAATGTCACAATCATGGAGAAGTTCAATGGTTATTTTGATGACATCTCAAATATCTATTGTAAACCACATCTAGCAATCTCTCTTCATTACGTTTAGTACTGCCTCATAGTTTCAGAAAATAGTGTGTTATTATAAATATAATTGTTCTTCCCTTGAATAGTGGATTATTTCAATGGTTGCAGCTGATGAGGATGTGTTGATGGACTTTACCAACAATACCACGCAACTGATGAATGGAAGAGTTCCATGGCGTGGCGCTAGGAAGAAAGACTTGTCCCTTTTGTAGATTCTTATTGAGGGTTTGTTGAAATGCAATGATGTCATTTTGGGTTGCTCAGCAGCAATAGGTAAAAGAATACTCTATTCAATATTTGGTGATTATATACAATTTAGTTAAAATGCTCCAGGCTTACAATATGGTAGAAATTCTCTCATTGTGATTACAGCTAAATTTTGTTTCAAACGTACTAACTACAAAGTATTTCCTTATCAAGCATTGCTATTCAGGCATGCCAAAGGAGTGGACGTCATGTCATAGGTCTTGAGTCCAACACAAAGATATTTGACACAATGCTCAAGGAATTGAATCAAGCACCAAAGCTTGCATCTCCACATGGAAAGAAACAAAATCTTCAAGCACCTGCCCAAGCATGGAGAGGTGGGAGGAATGAAGGCCCTAGAAACCCTTCTACAAAAAGAGGTCCAACAAAACGTCTAAATAAGTAAGTTGTGTATTTCATTCACATTTCTATCTGCTATAAATAATTACATGAACTATCAAATTGAACAGCATGATGATTTTTATGTACTGACAATTGAGTGCATTTGGCAGGCTGATGGCATTACACAAAAGCCTTTCCAAAGGTTGGAGTTTGCCATGTTATATGTAGCTCTTTGTTGAAGAAGAGGAGCAAAGCTTGAAGACTTCTAAGGGTGGGAAATTGTTGTATGACAATGTTGTGCTTCAATATTTTAATATTGAGGCAATACGTTCAAGTGGTAGTGCCAATTAGTAGTTTTTTGAACTCTACTCTTGAGATTGTGACTGATCCTTTTTTGTTTTGTTGTGCCTTCCATTAATGGTGATCTAGACAATGCAATGGAATTTTTTTAATGGTAATACACTAATTTCATAAGTGCCAAGAAATGAAACAAGTAGTTGCATTCCAATTAAATTGAATGACTGTTGTGACATATCTTTCTTTCCTTGAACCCACTTAAACTAAGATGAACCCTAAACTATATGTCCTCTAATGTTTTTCAAATTTGTGCTCAAAGCCAGAATTGACGCTTCTAGTATGTTTTGTCCCACAAATATTTTGCCTTCAACAAACTCTGAACCTTGAACCCTAAACTTTTAACATCCTAAATTTAAAACCTAAACCCATCTACATGGAGCATAGAACCTAGAATGTTGCAAAAACTTGAAGATGTTTAACACAAACTTCTGAAATTGTAAACAGCTCTTCAATTTGAAATGATCATTTGGTAACTAGAAATCCCATATTCTACAACAAAAAAATTGTAAACCTTGAAATGGAATCCTCCAACAATGTGGCAATGCAGCCCAACATTTCTTCATATATAAATACTCTAAACCTCAAACCCATAGAGGCTTTTCAGACATTATACGCTTTTCAGGGTAAGCGAGATGCTTCCTAAACCTTTAAATCAATAACTTGACATGGGGAATGTTTTCCTAAAACCCTAAATCCTAAGCCAGTGCCTCTAAACTAAACCCTAAACCCTAATACCTTATTTCCTTAAATCCTCAATAGAAATTGCGATGTCTTTTCACATTTGTTTAGGCTGCCTATTTTAAAACCCTATTCCATGTCCTCCATTTGATTTACAGTCAAACATTAAAGTTGCATTTACTTCTATTATTGTTAATGACCCTATGACCAGGTCCCATGACATATTTCATATATTCAATATATTGCATCATTTCAACTCCTACTAGTAATATTCCTTCCCTGTAGTTCTCACTCATTCTTTGTTGGATGAATCCTATTAAAATATTGTACCTAGAGCCAATACCCCTTATCCAAGAAGTCAGTGTCATATATTGTTCCCAAACCTCTGAACAAGTTTATTTTCATCAATCCATTGGATGTTTTCCATCCATTACTAGATGCCTTCATCCTTGACAATTACGATTTCTTCCACAACACAAACATAGATTCATCTATTTTAAATTTCATTCATCCATCTAGATAAATGTTCTAGATGTAGTCCATCCAACATGAAATTTTTTCTAGTTTTCTCTTACATGATCAAATATTTTTAGTCATTCTTAATATAATAGTATGATATTTAACATTATTTACTAAGATTATTACTAAACCATGAATATGTGCCAATGCTCAATAATTTATGCTCATTGCTCATTGCTTGTTGCTGAACGCTCATGAACTAGCAACCCTGCTGTGGTCAATGACATACTTGGATTCAAGGAAATCATCCTTGTCCATATGCTCAAAGCCCTTCGCAAGCTCCACAAACCTATTCTTATGTTTGTTGTTGATGACAACAAAGTGGTACATGGATTTCATTTGCAAGAACACGACAAACAAAATACCAATCTACATATAGTTCAACTTTAGTTGAGTTGAAATCAAGCAATCAAGACATTAGCGTAATGAATAATAAAATGAACATCAAAGAGACATAGAGATTTAACTCAAGTTGGAGTGAAATTCACTTACCCATGCAGCGCATACGATATTCTCCCTTGCAAAGATGGAGACAATATCTTGTCTCGCTGAGCTGAACATGTTGAGAACCTTCAAGTAGAACTCCATCCTTAGCTTTGTGTTGTACATCCTATACAGCAGCTTATTGTACAGCCCCGTTTTGTTGTACCTGTTAGTATTTGGAGCAATGAATGTCCTTGGAATGCTCTTTGGATTTATTTTAGAGCCATTTTGGATAAAGAAGAGCAATTGCTTAGGATTCTTTGCCTTCATTGATATTTTGGGCAAATCTTGTACTTGTTTGTTTGGTGATGGGAAGGACAACGCATTTTCTACTGTAAATTCTCTACCTACTTATGAGTCCAAATGTGCTACCTGAAATGCAATTCAATCTCTATGTCGCCAGCAATCTACAACCAAATGCGGGGATCTGCTAACTGAGGTTAGTTTTATAGGCCCAGCTCATCGAGGATGTTGTTGAAGTAAGGAGCTGTACTTAGCTCCTTGTTGATGATGCCCAAGATATTGCGGAAATCCATGATCCCAAACTTCAAAGTTGACTGTAGCAACTCATTCCATACATTTGCCGGCCATTCTCCCAGTTGGCCTTTTGTCATGTCATATGCTTTATAGTAGACAGTTGCCTCCGACTTGTGAAACCCGCCTTTGCTTGATAGGAAAACTTTGAAAAACTCCTTTGCATAGAGTGACAATTTGTGGAGTTTCTTCAACTTGTTGGTGGGCTTCTTCACTTCGACAAAGAACTCCTCTCCTAGTCCATTGAGGAGGGTGTTCATTGTGGCAGGTGTAACGTTGTATTTGACCTAGAACGCCTTCCACTCTTCCCTCTTGAATGTGCCTTTTGGTTTGACCAATCAAATGTTAGGTTTCTAGTAGTGGATGCGGAGTTTTACCACTCTCTTCCTCTTGCATTGTTCTAGCCAATCCTTTGCAAAATAGCAATCCATGATGCAACGGGCAAGTTTTTTCATTGTCACCTTGGGATGCAGCAACTACCACTTAGGGATTTTGTTGAGGATGTGCAAAGCAAACCTCTTCAAGTTGTTCTCCAAGCAGTTCTCCATCCAATTGAAGAATTCTTGGGTGTTAACGCCATCTTTCTTAACATTCCAAGATTTCTTGTCTTTGAACATCAAATATGTTTTGGGATCAAGTAGTTCTCTTGCCAAGGTGTTGTAGATGACTTCCTTCCATAATCATAAATTGGCTTTGATGCGGTTATGATCTTGATCTCATTGTGGATGGCAACGTCCCTCTTCTTTTCTAGCATCTAGTTCTTTGTGACGCCAATGCAAGAAAATCGCATCTTCATTGCTTGTTCAAACTCTTGCAGTTACATAATAGTGGAATACAATTTAAAGATAATCAAGTTTTAACTCGAGTTGAGTTGAAAGCATGTATAAAAGAGAAACTGGATATCAAAATGAGGAGGACTAAAATGGATTTCTGTTTTACTCAAATTGAGTTGAACCTTACCGCATATTTTGCTTTGTTCTTCTTGTCCCTCATTATCTGTGACGCGTTCACAACTTTGCCTAATTGGTTGGCTTTCTTTGGAGGAGTTGAGGTCCCAAGATTTGTCCATACGAGTAGTTGCAAGAAACACTTCACAATTTTGTCTGAAACACCCTTAGTACTGGTAGTACTAGGTAGTACTATGACTTTTTGGAATAATTTTTTTAAAATAAAATAAAATATGGACAATTTGTAAAGCACTTAAAATAGCATATTTGTGAAAATTCATACCTAGAAAATTTTTATTCTAAAAGCTATGCGCAAAACAAAATCACCAACAAAAAGCCAATTTTTTCTTGCTTTTTAGAAAATAGTAAAATAATTCAAAAAAATAAAATAAAAATTGGCCATTTGAGAACCCATTCAACCCATTTACATGGTATAATTGCTTTGCTGAGGAATTTCTTTGTATTTTGCCAATGAAGGGAGATAGGATGCCCACTTTGAGACAATGTAGATGCCATGGAATTTATAATTTTGCAAAACCCTTCTAGATATGCATGTAAGCATGCTCCATAAACATCCTTGATTTATAGCCCTAGAAAAGCTTTTTTGGACCCAAAATTGTACTGAAAACCCCCAAAATGGCCAAGGTACACACCTATTTGGGGGCTATTCAAAAATAGTAAAATAATTTTAAGAAAACTGCAAAAGTTATGGAAGGTTTGTAACTATGACATGTACCTTTCTCTGAAATTTCAGCTCAAAAGAACTTGTTGTGCAAGAGTTATAAGCCAAAAAGCACTTGTAAGAGGTGAAGGGGACAAAAAATAGTCAAAAGTATTTCTTGCAATCACCCATACAAACTGACCTCCTATAATATTTGTTGCCCACATGGGCAAAAAATTTTGGAAGTAGGTCACTCAGTTGTAATACGTGAAAATTTTTTGGATAATTTTGTCATCCTTGTTCTACATGATAAAACACTCCCACATGGAGCAAATCTTTGCTTTGTCCTGCACTTGTGGCATGTTGTGCATTCTCTTTCATGCCTCCACCAAGTGCTGCCCATTGATCATCCAAAACTTGAGATCCTTCACCTCTTCAAAAGATTTGGGCATCTCGTTTAAGTTTTGAAGCATGGCGCACAACGCCATATGCATCTTCAAATCTAGCATGTTGATAAAGAAGTTTAGAGCTTTCTTTAGGCTAGCCTCTTCAAGGACTCAGAGGTTGAAGTTTTTTGGCGGCATCTCTAGCTGGTCAATGCTTATGAAGTACTTATCTTCCACGCTTGGGATGTAGGAGTCTATGCAGGCTACCCAATACTCCTCATACGCCTTGCTAGACACATTGAAGTTGATGTCTTGGTCTCTCTTGTCAATGTCCTTTAGGAGATTCTCAACTTCCGAAGCCACACAACTCTCCACAACCAGCAAAGCTTCCTTTATTTTCTTGGCTGATTTGCCTCTTGCTTTTTAAGCCAATGCTAGTATTGTGGAGGGTGTCCCTCTTCCATCCACATGTGTTGTCTTCTTCTTGGTGTGACTTTGCCTCGTACCAAGAATCTCCTTGTCAAGCGAGCCGCAGCTAGCACCTTGATTGCTATAGTTGCGAGTAAAGGATACAAGTTGCATCCAGTTTGTCTTCTCTTTGCTCAACACCTTTGCTTTTTGGAAGTCAGTGACAAGAGCGTTGCATTGCGTACACAATCACTACAACACAATTATGGGCATTTTATGACTTGAAGTTATGACTATTGCAAGTCACTTATAATTCTAAATGACTCACATCAGTCATAAGTCAAAGTCAAAAAATGCTCATTTTGTTGTAGTGAATGTCTTTGCTAGGAGTGGACCTCCATCTTTAGACAACCAATGTTTTTTCTAAATGAGTTTATCCCGTTTTCCTTGTAGATCCAAGAACCTAGGAGTTTGTGAAGCTGTTGTAGTAGGTTGATGGGGAGAATTTTGTCTGACAATTGTGGATGGTATATGTGAAAATATATTCTACATGCTAAATTTGGATTGGTGGTGATGCATGAGATGAGGACAGCATCACCTAGTCCGTTGCTCACGAGTGTCACTCTCTCGTGAAGCGACATTGGCAACATTGCTTCACAATTCTTGAACTATGTCTTGAAGCTTAGTATGCTGCTCATTGCCACAAGCGTCAGCGTCTAATACTAAACACCTTGAGGCTTTTTGAGTTCCAAATTTCACCAATGACATTGTCATCACCGTACTCAGTAGCTTCATTTTTTGATAAGTTGAGTTTGCTGTAGTAGACCTTGAGTCTTGTCTTCTATTCCTCCATTGTTATGGAGGAAACATTTGATGATAAGTTTTACTCAACTTGAGTTAAAGTAACTTACTAAATAATAGAAGATATTTTATATTTAGTAGTATGTCTCCAACTCAAAATTGCACTAAACAACACAATGTATTGCGTTTTCTAGCAGAATTTTGAATTGGAAACATACAACTCCTTACAAATCACTAATGCAGTGAGTTCCAATGCAGTTTCTTTCCATTGCAAGATAGTGGAATTCATTGATGGAATTAATTTGTGCAATAGTTAACTCAAGTTAAAGTGTGTTGTGCTTCATTGAGTCCTCTTGATTTCAGATTTAATTATTTTTGTCAAACTTGTGTTTCATGGCTCACTAGTAATTTTTTCTTTACACTAGTAAAAGATATTTTGTTGGAACCCACTAAATTATGTAAGGTAGTTTATGTTTAGTTGTATGTGTCCAACTTGGAATTGCACAAAATAACGCTAAATATTGTGTTGTTCAAAAAATTTTGAATTGGAAACATACAACTCTTTACAAATCACCTTACATAATTTAGTGGGTTCCAATGCAGTTTCCTTGTAGTGTTAGTTATTTTGTTGTATTTAGGCAAAGACATTATTAGGGGTTTGTTAGTGTTTTTATTTGTGGTTTTAATTCAAGTTGAGTTGAATCACAAACCTTGCATGCTCAGGCTGTCTGGCTGCATGGCCTTTGTTGAATTCTCTCTTATAATTTCAACTTGAGTCAAGTTGAATTGTGAAAATACTGTTGTGTTAGTGGCATTCAACTCAAGAAAAATTCATGTTTTCTTAAATGTCACTTAGTTTTGGTGCTCTTTGGTCTATATTCTTTGGTTGTCTGAGCTTTAACTAGGGTCGAGTTAAATTTCATGAATGCCATAGCACTTTTTTCTAACTTTTGAGTTAAACTGACATTGAGTTAAAATAACAGCATGCTTTTTTTGCTTGCAATTCTTTCTAAACCAAAATTTCAATGCTTGGTTTAGTGAAATGAAATCTAATACTGCAAAATGGATAAGAAATAGAGAGAATTATAAATCCGAATGGTATTCTACAAATTATATTCTTTTCAGGTTACTATATTAATTACTATTTATAAGGTAATTCAAGAACATCTAAGCACAATTTATTGCAACAGATTCAAAGCAAATTATTTGAATTTTTCTTAAAACATTCAAGTAACAATTCTATTATATATATGAGATTAACAGAAATGGAGATGCAAGACAATAAAATGCAAGAAACCTTAGCTTTTGAAATGAAAAATACAACAAACAAAACAAAGTACATGAACACAAATCTCACCTCACAATAACAATTACCCTAAACAAAGAGTTGGGAAGAACCATGAAACTCACCTGCAATAGATAAGGAGGTGTGTGCGGATTCTTTTGTAATGGTGGTGTAGCAACATGTAACTCCAAAAGCTTATGTACACCTAAACCACCTCATGCAACAGCAACAAATTGAACTTGCCCCACGAGCAGACGTACAGTAAACAAGAATTAAGTAGCACCTTCAAAATGGCCTTGACGCCCTTCCTAACCTCAAGCTTTCCACTTACTCACCTCCAAATGGCAACCTTCAACCTCCAACACTTGCAAAGTAGAAGCAACAACTACGCTTGAAGAACAAACTTTAAACCTCCCAAGGCTTACACTTCAAGCTCAACTCACACGCAATGAAGGAAAAACAACTATAGTGAATTGCAAGGAGAGTAACAACTTCCAATGCATAATTGGAATGTAGGCACCCAAACCTACCTCGACCCTAAGATAGTTGTCTGAACCAAAGCATGAATTGCTGGAGCCCCCCAAACGTGATTCCATCCTATGCAGGCCGTCTGACCTTCATTTGAGGTTGATTCAAGATTGTCAAACCCGTAAATCCTAAACCTTAATCAGACTTAGTGGACACCCATTAAGGGGGCTCCTTTAAGGGTCACATTATGGCAAACTTGTTGTAGGAAGAGTAGATGGCAAGTTCATTCAAATTAAATAACCCCTAAACAACTAAATAGCCCTTTGCAAACAGTATAATACCGGATCTTTTTCTTGTGTTTGGAGTGCATTCACAGCTTTATTACATTTGAGACCAACAAAGAAGTTTGAATATAGATCAATGCTATTCTAGTGACATAATCAAGATCCCAAATTAAAACTTTTTGTTGGTAGCAAATGCTAGTTATACAGCAGCGTACATACATTGTATTATAGGAGGTTGGTCCTTTAAGGGTTGTGCAAGGATGGGTTGAGTTTTGCATAATAGGATTAGTTTGGGTGAGAGTTTATTGCAATTTTTTTTTTAATTCACCCCTAAAGGCCCAAGGCGTGGTTTCACTAGAAATTGCCAAAATTTGTGGTTTTTTGATATATTGATGTGAATTTTAATTTGAAAAATACTTTTGAATCTTCAACTGCTCAATATTGTAGTAAAATATTTTAGTATTGAGAGCAAAAAAAATCAGCCCATTTGACCTCACAAATTGAAGGATTATAGCATTCAAAATTTATAATACAATTTTTTTTTTGTCCTTGCCTAAATAGGTCAACATAATTTGAGCCTCTTTGGAGTCAAAAATTTGGTTGGCAAAAATTAAAGTTTTTTTTCCACTCATATCTAAATCTTGTTAAGTACACTCATGAAAAGTTTCAAGATAAAATTATGAATCTAGCTTACTCTAAATTGCCTTGCAGTGTAAGAAAGTTAGGTGACCTGGCAATACATTAGTCATTCTTTCATGATTTCTTGTGCATTGAGGACATCTTTTATTTGAAATTTAAATAATGAAAAGCTAGAGACAAACATTTGGAAAATCTGAAGAAAAAAAATGCAAAAGCTTTGAATTTATACATTGAAAGATAATAGGCCTTGAAGTTAATGGAAGATATTTTTTCTTGAAACTGCCCAAACATAGTTAACAAAGTTTGACTCCCTTTAGAATGTAACGTGAGACCTCAATTTGTTTATTTATTAGACAATTGTACACAATGTCTTTTTAGTTACATACTTGCCTAATTTCAGAAGTTGATGAGAGTTCAAGCCAAGGATTCTCCAAAGATGCCCAAACTACCCAAGTTGCCCAAATCATTATGGGTAACATAACTTTTGAACTGAGCATTTGAGTGCAAAAATAATTATGTTTCTACTTGGGGGATACTTATTTGCACCTTGTGTGACAATTTTGAAAACATCTAGTACAAATTGATTCCATGTGACCCTTTGCGAGTTCTCAAGTGGCTGTTGAACCAACACTTGGACCTTAAGGGATAAATTAGAAAAAAAACTAGTGGTAAACAGTGGAAAAAAATCTGGCTAAATTTTGCAAAATTTCTATTACAATTTTGGTTGCGCTAAAACTACATTATAAAAACAAAGAGGAAAATCTAAAAAGTAGCAAAAGTTTGAAGATGCAAAACTAACTTTGAGGTGAGGTGCAATTTGACATGTTGATTTGTTGTTGATGAGACCTCAGATTAGGAGAACTTAAGTACCTACCAATGATATTTGATCTCCCTCCACCTAGCTAAAATGCAAAGTGTAAATGCATTTTTTATTCACTTGCCCTCCCTCAAATGATTGCTTATAGTCATTGTGTCATGGCAGGGTTTGGCGCTTGTGCAAATGAACCAAATAGTCTTTTAACTGTTTTTTCACAAAATTGTTAGTGTACACATTGTATATGTGCAAGTTTAGTATTTAACATACAAAACAAAACAACTATTGAAGAGTGATGTTAGAAGTCAACAATTCATATAAATAAAGTATGTATGAACTAAACTTCACAATTGCCATTCATAATCTAATAAGTTGCCATGTATGTAGCTAAAAGTTCTTAGGTAAAAAAAACTTGTAGACAAAATACTAAACTAAATGAAAAAATATTGCAAACTGCTTACTTCTAAAATTCAAGGTGGGTTGCAAAAAATTCAACATACAATCCACATCTTTGGCATGTAAAGATAAAAAAAAAACTAATTCTGCTGGTGGTGACTCCTTTTGAATTCACATTTGGCAAACGTGGCCAAAAAGAAGGGTATTTCTTATTCCGTAGCAAATAAAGTTGGCAGAGGCTAAGATTTGCAGCAAGGGTTTATATTAGTATAAGGTGCTTCCATGAACTTTTTTGGAAGCATTGGAATCATCTTCACTAGAGACCTCCTTTGGGGTCACATTTTGCCAAACGTTTGCAAGGTAAATTAATGGGGGTTCATTCAAAATCAGTAGTAAAAAGTGTGGGAATGAACTAGTTTTTGCACTATAGGGTTGAATTAAAGTGAGGGTTAATTGAGAGCTTTTTTACATTTAAATAAAACAAAACTAATGGTGACCCCTTTTGGAGTCACATTTTTCAAACGTGGCCAAAAAGGGGGTTATTTTTAATTACATAGCAAATAATCTTGGATGAGGTTGAAATTTGCACTCAATGCTTATATTAGTGTAACTTGCCCCCATGAATTCTTTTGGAAGCATTGGAATCATCTTCACTAATGACCATCTTTAGGGTCACATTTTGGCAAACATGCGATTAGGTGGGTAATTGGAGTTTAATTAAAATGATTGATCCAAAAGTGTGGAAATGGGATAAATTTTGCATCGTTGGGTTTGGTGAAGGTGGGGATGATGTGGGAATTTTTGTGGAATTTTTTGACCCAAAGTTAGTGGTGACCCCCTTTGGAATCACGTTTTGGCAAACATGCGGTTGGGTGGGTAATTGACCGAGAAACTCAAGCAGGTACCATTCTTCAGGTACCAAGCAAAGAGAGGCTATGCGTACCATCTCAAGAGCAGAGGAGAAAAGACCACATGCTTAGAGGAGTTGGAAAGGATGTGCTTCTTGACAGAGCAAACACAAACACTTTATAGATTCCTTTAGCACAACTCAAGACCTAGAAAGGAGACATCCTTCATTTGGGTAGCCTTAAACAAAGGGTTTCTAATGGGAGACAAGCTCTGATATGCAAAGGCCCAATATGGCATTGGATGCAGTCAATGCGCGTGCTAGCTAGAGACGATGACACACTTGCTATGGAAATATCCCTTTGCACAAGAGATTTGGAGGCGATTCAACCTCACAGCACAAAGCAGCAAAGCGCCAAAGGTCTCTAGCATCCACATGGCACTGATGGGTGAGTTCAAAGTGAACAGCTCAGGAGCAGTAGGAAAGCACATCTACAAATTCCAACCTTGGGATATACTAAGGATGTGTCTGTTATGGCAAGTTGAGTGGCACAATGTTCAAAGAAGTTTTCCTAGATTGAGCATAGTGGTGAGCAAGTGCTTGGGGCGGCATGGGTTTCTACTTTGCATGCAGGAAAGGCTGTCTGGCAGACATTCAATGAGAACAATAGTAATGCAAAGAAATTAGCAGAGTTATAGCAAGTATTTGCAGGGGAGTGGTCACCCTGATTTTGCTTGAGAGGTGCTGGAGTGTACAACTACACACCTCCACCATTGTTCACACATTTTTATTTCTAAAACAAACCGCCAATGTCGGGTCAAAGAGCCTAGAAGGCATTCAAGGGTAGGTAATTGGGGGGTTAATTCAAATGACTAATCCAAAAGTGTGGGAAGGGGATGGATTTTGCACCATAGCGTCTTGTAAGGGTGGATGTGATGTGGAATACTTGTGGAATTATTTGATCCCAAGTCAGTGGTAACCCCTTTTGGGGTCACACTTTGCTAACGTGGCCAATAATGGGGGGCATTTCTTTTATCAATTAGCAAATATTCTTTGATGGGGCTGAAATTTGCACTGAGGCTTTAGGCTAGGGTAAAGTGTTTACGTAATTTTTTGTGGAAGCAATAGAGTGGTTTAAGGTTGTGATCCCCTGTGGGGTTAGGTTTTGGCAAACACGTGTTAGGAGGGTTATATGAGGGGTTAATTCAAATTAATAAGCAAAGAGTGTTGGAATGGGCTGAATATACTCCATAGGGTCTAGTGAAGGTGAGGGTTATTTGGGAATTTTTGTGAATGTATCAAACCCAAAGTCAGATATGACCCCCTTTGGGATCACATTTTGCAAACTCAACCAAAAGGGGGAGCATTATTTATCACTTATAAAATATGCTTGCATGGTGCTGAAATTTTCATTGTGGCTTCATATTAGGGTTAGGTGCTCACATGAATTTTTGTGAAAGCATTGGAATTGTTGTCATTGGTGATTACACCTTGGTTCACATTTTCATAAACATGTGCTAAGGTGGGTAAAGGAGGAGTTAATTCAAATGACTGATCAAAAAATGTTTGAATGCCCTAAATTTTGCTCCATGGGATTAAGGTAGGGTGACAGTTATGTGGGAATTTTTGTGGAATTAATTCACTCTTGATAAGTAGTGACCCCTTCTGGAGTCACGTTTTGCAAACGTGGCTTAAGGGGGTCATTTTTTATTCTCCTTAGCTAAAATGATTGGATGGGGCTGAAATTTACAACAGTAATATATGCTAGGGTAAGGGGCCCATGAATTTTTGTAGAAGCATTGAACTCTTATACATTGGTGATCTCTTTTGGAGTCATGATATGGCAAATTTGCAATTATAAAGGGTTTAGGGTATAGGGGTTAACGGGTAGGCAGGTACAACAAAGTGTTCAGTTGCTTCTGTATTTCGGATTGGTGTATTACGAGAATCGCAAGAATAACTATTATACAAAGATTAATTTTACGTCACCTTCTAGTGCAAACTTCAGATAATGGAAATGTTTTGAAAATCAACAGACATTTGTGAAAAGAACTTGAAGACCAACCTCATCGTAGTTGATCCCGAATTTTTACAGAAGTTAAATAAATAATATGCTTGGAACCCTATTAGCTCTATAAGAGTTATAAGAAGAAAAGAAAACATCCATTCGTATTCGCTTTAGGGAGCATACGAAGCAAAATAATGTGAGAATAGACAACGCTAATTGTCTTTACACGGATAAACCAAGGGAGCGAAATAAGGCGGATGATGTAACATCTGCTCGCCGTTAAAGCCTTTAGAAAACCTTGGAAAGAGACAACAACGGCAGCATCACATCCCCATTTTTCACGTTGCCCAGTTTTTAAGATGTCCATAAATAAGAAGCCAGAACATAAAATTAGTAAACACTAAACTCCACAGATAGCAAAACTTGTAGATTCAGCATCATCAAGTTGCTGGCGGAACTACTGCTGCATAGCTCTACAAGAAACATCTTGTACATAATGACATTTTTAAACTTAGATTTCTTCTACCCATTCTCGAGAACGGTGCCTTCCCTTAGGTCTCCAAAATTTGGCATGCTCAAAACCCAAGCAGCGACAGAGAAAACACTTACAAGATAAAGTTCATTGACGCACAACATGCAGCGTTTGGAAATAGTCATCTCTAAGAATTCCATCACAAACAGCATTCTAATCTCAAGAATGAAAGGTAGACGTTAAAGTGTGCAAAACCTTCAGCTACAATGACTTAGCTTCTGCGATGGGAACTCGTACATAGAGCTGGCCGTAGAGAGTGACTACTGCTGAGGTTTGATGAGCATCAATTCGAGACGGCAAACTTATAACCTGGAGAAAAATATTGCACTTTTCAGAATAGTTGCAGTCACGAATCAGTATACCAAATCTACTCAAAAGACATACAGCAGCATAAAGAAACTTTTCAATTTTAGATTTTTCATGGTCGCTAAAGAAAATCCACATTCACAGCTATATTTCCTGGATCAAAAAACTGGGATCAAGAACTTAGCCAATGGAAATATCAAGATATATGTTCCAGGACTCCAATCATACAACAATGTGCCATAATATTGAAGTCAGTATCATTCCGAATCAGTTTCACAGAAGCCTACAATAGCACTTAACAGGACGTACATAGAAAGCTAACAAGAGTACATTTAAAGACTTTCTAAAAATACAATGCTGACTTCACTGACAGGGTAAATTGGACACATACTTTTCTGAAAGGAGTCACACCCCAAGGATTGTCTGGATCCTCGGGCATTCCAGCAATTACCAATCTGCCTCCAGGCTCACATTGGATGCGCACCTGCAGAGACAAAAATAAGCACGTCAAACTTCAGCACTAGCGAAGTATGCATTCCGAGAAAATATACAGTCGGAGCAACGTGAAACGACAACAGCTATTATTCTGCAATTAATTACACAGTAGGACCTAAAAAAAACTACAATTCATTATCCCCATAGTAAAATGAAGGACAATAATATTATCACTTGCTCATTCAAAAATTTATTTTTGTAATAGCTTTACGTTGTATTTCTACGCAAGGACACAGGAGCAAAAAAGCAGAAATCTTGAAAACTATCGTACTCGGTAATTGTTTTAGAACGTTCAAAACTTCCTCAGCAAAGTGAAGTCCACCTTTTAATATATGAACATGGGATCACAAATCCCAGCAAACAAACGAGGAAAACCTATAAAACCTGACTGCTCACTGGATGCACAAGTTTATAGATTAAATTTAAGGTCACAACACAAAAGATAAACCAATCTAATAATTCAGTTTAAGAAATGAAAACCAGTTACGGATCTCTCACCTCCTCACGTGCTAGCCCGGGTACCAGTGCATAAATTTCATAACAATCTAGCTGCAAAAGCAAGTTTTAAAAACTGAAACATTTCAGCTAACAATGGTCCACTTGAAAACAGGTAAAAAAAAATTGAATAAACACAAGCAGGGAACAACTGAAATTCGTACTACGATACATCAACCTCAACATCAATGTACAGGAAATTCATTGCGCATCTTACGTGTTTGTGAATGTTGATTTTCACCCAATCAGCTCTCGGACCCTCGTCAACAATCGGAGGATCAAAACCACCGCCTGGTTCATCCATTTTAGCAACCTTCATAGGACGTCTTCCGGAGTCCTGTTGCTTCATACTTCTCTTGCCAGTTACAGCCGAGTTACTTGGTAGATTTTCTTCAGATAACCTTGGCCTTCCTCTGGCCTGAACAGCCTTAACCGCTCTCTCAAGCACTGTATTTGATCCTTTTCTCTTCAGCCCATTTCCTCCTGCATCAAGATTCCAAATACATTGTAGCAGGAGTTCACAATTTCTATCTGCAAGTAAAGTCTTGAAAAGATAGAACACTCACTTATTTTAAGGCCTAAAGAAGATATTCACGAATCTAAAGACTCCAATAAATAGTCTAAAGTAGACTATCCATAATAGAAATCCACATTCACGTACTCGCTCACAACACCATGAAATCCAAGTTCCCAAAAAAAGCTCTGTGAAGGCATCTCCGATACCTATATTTGTCAGCTTTTTCTCCTTTTTCGCATATTTCCCACCAGGGCCTTTGTCCTGCAAAAATAGTGCCAGTTATACAAGATTTGAAATACTTCAAATTTGGTTTGTTGTTTGCTATCAAACATTTTGCTTGCAGATAAGCTATATCCAGTTCCTAATCAACATAAAATACGTTCTCTAGCATAGAAGCTGTTGCTCCCAAAATAGTAATAATACATCAGCATAAAAGCCTGTGTAACGCACACACTTCAAATCCTAATCTTCAGAGAATATAAGACAAGAATTTAAATGTGAAATCTTCATTTATCAATTGACTACAGTAAGACAACAGAAAAGACATTCTTCTGCGCAATCCCAAGTCTTACTTTTGAGATGGGTTCTTTAGAATCCCCGCTCCCCATGCGCTGAGAGTGCCAGCCCTGCATTGCCCGTGCAGCGGCATCTCTCCGAGCGCGACCAGATCCCGACCCTGGTAATCCGCCCATACGTGGCTACAAGAAAACCAATGGAATTGCGATATTTAGAATTTGGGCGTAGAACACCAAGCCGACAGAAAACACCAAGAGACCTCTCAATGTGGGAAATCCCTTCGAGATCTCACTTTACGTGGAACCTCAATCAGGAAACGTGTACTATTTAATCCTTCAAAAAAAACTTGATGCACAATACCTAGGAACTTTCAAACCGAGTAAATAAAAACAAATGCCAAATAGTGACATACTTCGGAGGATGGGGTAGCAGGGGATGTTGTTTGCTGTTCATTCATCAGATAACTGGGTATTTGGACTCGTCCTTGACTACAGTCAGGAGCTGAAACTCCACTCTTAAACCTCTCATAGTCCAGTAGGGCCTGCATAGTCGACAACATAACGAAATCAGATGATAAACAATGGCTAGCTCT
This sequence comes from Ulota crispa, assembly GCA_963920765.1. Taxonomy (NCBI): domain Eukaryota; kingdom Viridiplantae; phylum Streptophyta; class Bryopsida; order Orthotrichales; family Orthotrichaceae; genus Ulota; species Ulota crispa. Next base: position 4,988,893 of record OY987252.1, read on the forward strand.
GAAAAGAACGTATCATACGATCTTCAAGTCCACGTTTTAGTTCGAACATAAATCGAAACAGCAAAGCCATAAAACAAAAAAATCAGGTGCGGAAATCACAGACTTCAAAATCATTTAGGGGAGAGCTGCACTCAAGGCTCAAAAGCCAAAAAATGTATCTACAGTACTGTTAACAAGCTATACCTTCTCATAGAAACCTCGAAATGACCATGAAATAGTCGTACAGGTCCTGTGGATAATCTTTCAATCAGCACAGCATCCTACGAACAGAAACGGTATAGCAAAAAAAGTAAACAAGAACAGCCCTAGTCGAATATTGCAGTAATTATGCAGTCAGAAAGGGAATGTATATCTTATATCAAATACATACAGCCAGCAAGCAGAAAGCACGATAAGAAAATCTCATCACTTCACAGTTCCTACTTTGCTCGCGACTGCCACTTTGTATCAACACCTCGATTTCAAAATCCAAGAGAATTAGACCATCTTACTTTGGGGGTTTAAATTCTTCACCGACTGTCCTCCAAAGCTTGCTTACCGTAACCTGGGAAGGTAAAGGAACGGATAGCTTTCAATAGCTGTAGAAAATGCAACTACATCAACAAGACAAGAATGATACAGATATACGTTTGTTTGTGAAATAATAATTACATAAATGCATGCGATTGAAATCAGCTGAACTCCTAGTTACTTACCATCGATGGGATGTCAAATATTTCATAAACACTAATGAACTACCATCTCTTTTCTCCAACATGGATGCAAGATGACAAGAGAGTTTTAATTTCATTGATTTAATTTTTCCTGATGTAGATTTTCATATTTTATTTAAATCAGTTCCGCTCTTACGAAGGACTACAATAAAAAAAAACTGAAATTGCAAAGTGCATGTATAGATATTTATTTCTCTTTAATTTCATCTGATATTGCAGATTATATATTTCACTGAGCTATGAACATAAAAACCTGAATCAAGCAGGAGCTATCAGCAAAAACAATCGATTGAACCTGAAAGACCTACCTACCTGTACAAACACAAGTTACTTCAAAATGGAAACTGCATTTGCAGTGGAACACATCCAACGGTTCACTCAATATGATCCAGCACTGATATTCTTACCATCAGATGCATGCCGTCATTAAGAACGAAATTTTCTTATTATAAGGTGTCGCTTATGCGACAACCATCATAGTAAATTCACGATAACATCAATGCACGCTTTAAGGCTAAAATGCCTAGAATCCCAATTTTAAGTCAGCATTGAGAGCGTGGGCATTGCAAAATTACATACATGGTCATAGCCACCATATCTGGACACCACCCTCCAAAGCCTGCGAACACCAAAAGACAAATTATTGAACAATTTAACATTCAACGAAAAAAAGAATTGCAGAATTCCCGCTCTTTCAATAATAGCATGCAAAATACACAAGGTAAAACATCTACTCGATAAAAGCTGGAACTAAGTTCACGAAGTAACAACAGTCACCAGTCTATTGAAACTGACTAACATAATCTGTTACCATTCCTAAACGATTCCAAATAATTAAGTAACCATAATTTAGCAAACGACAAACAACTCACTTTAAAACATTTAATTCAAGCCCATAAAACTTCGGCGCTTTATACTCCAGACTTCTTTGCTTAAAAAGTTTCTCCAGCTCCTCGACAAACGACATCTGCTCTTCGGGAGTCCCTTCGTCATCTTCATAATCGTCATCATCCATCGCCTTATTTGCATCCTCAGCAATCTGTTCTTCCAAATCAGCAATTTCATGACTGTCTCCATCCATTCTCTCATTCTCTAGGGCTCCATCAGACCTTACAAAATCCCCATTCAGAACTTCATCTGCCACTTCATCGGCCATTTTAGCAACCATTTCATCAACAGCCATTTCATCAACGGCCATCCTGTCAGTCATTTCGTCAGCAATCTTGTCGGCCATTCTGTCGGCCTTTTCGTGTGCCATTCTATATGCCCTTTCATCTACCATTTTATCCGCCATTCTGCTGTCTACCATATCATGGGCGATGCCGCCAGCCATCTCGTCAGCCATCTCGTCAGCCATCTTACCAGCCATTTCGTGGGCAATCCTATCAGCTATCTGGTCCGCAATTTCATCGGCAATAGCATCTGCCATTCTACCAGCCACCACGTCGGCAAACTTACTGGACATTTTGTCAGCCATTGGAGCAACAGATTTATCACCCGAGTCCTCTGTAAACTTCTCGGAAGTAAGCAATACATTTCTCCCGATTGTATAGCCACTTACGCTATTAACGACTTCATTTCCACCTCCAGTAGCACCAACTGTATGTAAAGAGATACTACGATTCATGACAGATACTGCTCCGTCCATCAATATTTCTCCATTTTGCTTAACGTAGATTCCATCACAGAGTTGGTGGCCAGCATCTTCATTCCTTGTCGGTGGTAATTCCTTGACCGTGATAGATTGTGATGCTATATCCACGCTCTCGTTCTTGAATGTACAAGTAAGAGACTCTAGCTCGCCTCCTAAACCGTCCTCAACTACATTCCGGGGAAGAACACTTTCACCCAAGTGAGTAGCCTCCTCATCGAAGTTTGCCCTGACGGTTACGTCCATATCATGTGTTACTACGGTACAAGCTTCAGTAACATGTATTCCCGGAGTAGAAACTGTCACGGAAGGTGCCTCCATGGAAATTTCTTCACGAGTATATGTCCCCACAACAGGTGTTGCCCCAATAGATAATTCTACTGCAGCTTTCTTCAACGCAGATATTTCCAATGCATGTAAATCCTCGAAAATCTCTGCTTTACGAGTACTTGAAACTGCATTTTTCATACAGCAATCGTTCGTAAACTGTAGTTCCCGCTGCGGACTATCAGGAGACTTTTTCGAATCCTCTGCTCCAAACGAAACTTTCCTCCTCTCTGCTAAACGAGTAACATCACCGTGGCCTGGAATGGCTCCTCCAGGTAAGGTGTTAGAAAGTGATGAGACTTTCTCAGAAGGGCCAACATCAAACTCTAAATTCCGGTCTGTAGCACTATTCATTGAATCATTAACAATACTACCCACAGAAGTTTTTGAGCACGGGGAGAGCATCGAAGATACGAAGCCCTCCGGTCTATCCTGAAACGAAATATCTTCAGTTGCTGACATTGTTACTGAATTTCCATCACCAACTTCAGTCATCACACTTTAAAACCAATATAATTTAACCCGTGACAGACGCTGAAGGTTCTTAGTACAGATCCACTCCTGGTCTCCTGCCTGCACCACAGGTAGCCAACGCAGGAGTCAAAAAACGGACAATTACAGTTATAACTGTGCAGAAGCACGGACTATTTCAAAAAAAACAAAAATCCCACGCCTGAACTAGAACACCAGCAGTTAGTAATAACACAAGTGTAAATATATTCCATAAGAAACATTGATAATTAAATAGCAATCAACAATTCATATTGTAGTCTACACTGACCACAGCGTATTGTGGAGCGAATGATTCCAAAAGAACGTCCCTCAATTCTCCAATCTACTGCTCTATTATGACTTACAAGTGGTCAAACAGGTAAGTTGAAATATATTCACACCGTGACTCAATCAAAGATGCTGTTACGATACATGTTCCTTCCAGCGATGAGAACAGCAATCCGCAAGAGAGCGTACTTCAAAAATTGCATTAATCAACCGTTTCAATAATTACCAATAAAAATTATGAAAAGATCACTATCTCTTACACACGGAAAGAAGTCAAGTAGTAATCTCTGCAAGCCCTTGGCATATAAAGGGTCCAGGCAATGAACGAGTATTTACAATGTGTGAATCTACAATTCGTCGCAACCCCGAGCAATACGATAAAAGGAAAGACTATATCAAATATCCACCCAAACAGACAGCCAAAATATCTCAGTTAACCCTTGAACGACCGAGCAGCCCTTTGCGACCAGTACGATACAGAGTATTTTTCTTTATTTGGAGTGCATCCATACCTTTATTACATTTGAGATCAACAAAGAAGTTAGAATATAGATCAATGCTGTTCTATTAAGGTAGTCAAGATCCCAAATTAAAACTTTTTGTTGGTAGCAAATTCCAGTTATACAGCAGCGTACATACTATGTAGCTCGGTCCTTTAAGAGTTAACCCTAGCTTAAACTGGTCCGGATGGGGCATATAAGAAATCCGCGTTCAACATGCCATACTCAACGATGCAATACCGTAATAACCACCGGATATTACGCCGACGTCTCTTGTGCGAAAACTAGAGTAAGGTAGTCCAAAGACTCGCGCAATAAGATAGCGACGCAGGAAGACAAGTCACACCAAGACGCGTTAAGAGCAAAACCATTGGTATTCCATGTCCCAACCTTGTATAGAGCAATTTTCTTCAGGATCCGGTGCCCTCCAAACCGCAATAATTAGTTCCTAACAACCTCCTTGTTCAGTCATAGACAAAGACACTCTGATACTTCAGTATCTCAGCATAGATAGAGCTAAACGAAACGGAACACCTATATTTTACCAACAAATGAAGGAACTACGCTTTCATTGACGTCATTCCGGCCTCTGCTCAAGGACCAACGAGCACTCAATGGAAATCGGAGTTGCTTGAATATATACTTTCAATCACTTTATCCTCCACAAATAGAAGATTTCCGATTACAGTATCATAGAGACACTTCAGAGATTAGCAAAAATTAGCAGAAACGAGCAAAAACGAGCAGAAAATATTCCAACCATACAGGAACTCTTTTTTCTATGTTCAACAATAAGCAAAACACAAAAACCACAGATTAACAACTGTTGATCATCTTCGAAGATAACGACTCGGGGTAACGGAATGGGAAGCGCACCAACCTACACTACAACCGCTGTTGAGAACTCGTCGGTTCCGCTGCGATGTCTTCCGCCGATAAGAAGAGGATAACAGGCAGTGTGACCAAACGCCTCCAGAAACGGTCAATTCGTAGGAAAGTGTTCACTCTCCTTGCACGCCCTCTCCCCGCAGACTGCCTTCAAACCTCAGCATTGACCATATCGTCCTAGGTCCCTCAAGGTTACCATTTCTTCAATAAATACGCCTACTTATCACAAGCCAACCTCGAGATAATCGCTCAACTGGTTTATAACGCAACCCACTAGTAGTTAGAGCTTAGGCACGAGAAAGTATTCGCAACCGTCTTTATACCACACCCGCGATATTTGCAGCACAGTCCTCAACGAATCGACGCAACCAGCACCCAACAGACGTATACAATCCAACCAAAAAGAATCGAAACACGGAAACACCTGTAAGACCACTCCGACACTCTTTTTCTTGTACTTCAATATCTAAAAAGCTTCCAAGAACAAGACCAATGATCCTACAACGATGTCACAACCAAGCTAAAACGAAAACAAAAAAGAAGTTGAAATAAACAAGGGCCTGCTTGCTAAATAGAGCCAAATCGAGACAAATGGTGACAAATTGCAACAGATGCAAGTGAGAGTGAGGTACAGTAACGGGCCGCTTTACATATGGGGCTGGGCCAATTTGATGTGTAAGAGGCTTAAAATCCTTATTTGAATTGGTTCAACGGTTGAAATTGGTCCCAATTCTTTTACACTAAAAAGTCGGGCCAATTTGGTGCATTAATTTTTTTTAGAAAGGGCAATTTCTGACATGGCCCAAGCTCGATGAATTAGGTGCACCAAGACCTTGAGGTCAATGTCAATTTTCATTAAAACAAATAATCTTTTTTTCTTTTTTCAAGATTTCTATGCAAGTATTAGCTTAACCCCTCATCACCCATGGTGGTTTGGAGTATCTCAAAATTTGCTTGACAGTGAACAAAAATGCCAACATTTTTATCAATCTTATCTAATTTGTCTGAAGCGCAACTGCACAAACTCAAAGTAGACATGTTAAGGTAGGTGCACCCATAAGTGTGGAAATAAGGGTTTTGGAGTAGGTAAAATAATTGAACAATTTTGAAAAAAAAACTGTAAGCTAGGAAATGGAAACAAAAAATATTGGCAACAATATCAAGGTTCCAATAGCAAGTATTTATTCACAAAGATTTTTCAAAGTCCAAAATCACTAGAATTGCAGGAACCATGTGTAAGAGATGCTAAAAACAAGGCTTGTTGGTTCTCAAATAGTGAGACGGGTACTCAAAACCGTCATGGCATCACTTTGTCACCCATAAATATCACTTAAATATCCATAAGCACCCTGACATTGTTAGTGATGCCCATGAGGACGTCATGCCCATGGGTGTGGCTACCTTATAGATCACATAGGAAAAGAAATCACAACAATATCATTTATTAATTGAAAGATTATAATGTTTGATCAAGAGGGTGTTAAAACTGCAAAAGTGACTTGAAGCCTTTCAATCCTCTTTTTGCATCTCAAACCTAAAATTGAGGGTACCAACAAAATATGAGTATGTAAAATATAACATGCATAACTCCAATCAATTTACGGCTTCTCCAAATTTATTCCACAATTTTTTAAATTGAATTTTTAATGTGATTTTTTTCTCCAAGTTCTAGTGTACTTGAGGTTCATTTCCAAAAGCCTTCAACACTAGAAAGTGAAATTTTGCAATAAAAACCCTTGTACAAAATCTTAAATAGACAAATAACCTTAATTCATTCTCAAAATCAAACTCTTGAATCTGAAACTAGACTTCAGTAAGAGTTTAAAAATAATAATAATCACTAAAAAAATCTTGTACAAAGATTGTGCATCCCTAAATAAAATTTATAGATGCCCGATTTGGGCCCCTTGGACGGTGTGGGGACAAGATACTTTGCTTACAGAAATTGGGTTACAAGTATAGTAAATACAACTATGTTATGTACCTTTTCTATATGGTTAAATGACAATTAAATGACTCCATGATCTTAAACTATCTTGAACCACCTAGTTGGTTCTTGATAAATACTCCTATAGACTCTATACCCTAGACTCTACTATAAATGGCAAGACACTACTAGACACATAAATAGATTCTGATACATTTCATGCTTTTGTTTTAAGCATCACATAATAATAATCTAAGCTTACATAGCCTATAATATGCTATATAAAGTATTTTTGTATACCTCTTATACAATAATGGCAATGAGCTTGCAAAATTCCTATTAAAACACCATATTTGTTAAATTGGGAAAAACAAAGATACCATTTTGTACTCCACCTTAAACCCAAAAAGTTACCTTAAACCAAATTTGAAGGTATCAGATTCAATCCAAGCCACTAAGATTATTTCCCTTGCAAATTCCTCCTTTTAGGTGAGGTCACGTGTACCAAAAAAATGCTACGAGCTCGGTTTCAAGTGGCCCCCTAAAACTTTCAAAAGTCCCAAAACGTACTATTTTTCCCAATTTAACAAATATGGTATTTTAAGCAAAAATACTATCTATTGTATAGTAAGATGCTTATAAAAATGAGTACAAACACTTGATTTTTTTAAAATACTTTTCTAAGAAAAGTTTCTTTGAATACATGCTCTTAACCCTTAAATTTTTTAGCCATTTTGAAGGTGTTTTGGACCTCAATTTTGTAAGAAATGAAAGGGTGAAGCTTAAGGAATGATGAGTCATTTTTAGGCCAAAGTAACCATAAGATCTTATAGAAAGCCAAGTCCTTATCATCTCTGCAAAGTTTAGTTTCAATCCAAGGGTTTGATTGGAAGATTATAACAAAAATGTAAATGGTACTACTACAAGCAAACCAATGTTTTGGAGTAGTTGAAATTGTGCTTTGATTGGCTCTTTTGGACTCATAACATTTTAAAAAGTTGGTATCTTATGCTCATTCTCAAGGTAAACAAGTTCCACATGCATAAAAACAAGTCTTGTATTTTTAGGATAAAAAATGAGTGAGAAAATGGTCTTGCAATAATCCCACTTTACCCTTAAATTTCAAAAATTGTGAGTAAAATTGAAGACTTTCACAAATCTAGGGCCAAAATTTAACACTACAACTCCAAAACCACCCATGGTTTGAAAATTTCTGTAAATTCAATGGTGACTCTTCTTCTAAATTTGAAAACACCCCTACATAGCTAACTTGTTTATTTTTCAAATGAGCCAAAGCTCAAGTGACTCTTTGCATTCCTAAGGTCATAAATGGTATTGCTATAAATTGATCAACCCAATTTGGGTCAATAAAAAATTTAAGAGTTCAAGGTCAAAGATGCAAATTGTATTAACAATCTTGATATGCTTTCACAAGTTATTACTCGGTAGGTGAGATTTGCCTAAGTTGTAGTACAACTTGGCTTAGTAAACAATCCTCCAAATAAGCCCTCATGCTTCATGTAGATAAGTCAACTTGTAAATAAGTAAGCTAAGTTAAGGCAAGCTATTGTGCTACTGCTACTAGTGAGGCGCTTTTTAAAAAAAATGCCATATTTAACTATTTTTGGACTTTGGTGAGTCCAAAATTTGTAAAGACCACAAATCCCCCCATACAATGGATCATGAGATCTATTGATGATTTTTTCAAGCTGGAATATTTTACAATTGTTTGTCGGTAGTGCACAAATTCACAAAACTGTATCGAGAGATCCGTTGATGTATAGTGCAAAATTCATGCACAAAAAATAAATTTGTGGCACTGCACTTTAATAAGATTAATTGAATGGGGAGATCCCCCATGTTATCCTAAAGCTAGCGAGATCTTTTGTAACTGGCAATGTTGCTTCTGCATATGCTAGCGCAGATAATGATTGGCAACCTGAAGATATTTGGTACATAATCTTATACTAGCTAATTGGCCATTATCATTTGTAAGAGTTAAACGTGTATACAACATTTGTTTCTGATATTCCTCTATGATTGTAACATAACATCACAATCTCTAATTTTAATTATTCAGCAATTTCATCTTCCCAAAATGAAGAACATACTCAAAAAATAATTTGCTGAAAACCTCGTATGTTTATGATACAAAACTGAACTTTGATACCAGATACCAAGCTGCAACATATGGGTCCAATCAATGTTTTTATTGTTTACATATTTTGTCAATCTACTGTACAAGTCCTTACAAAAATAATGAATAGAACCTAATACATGAATTGCCTTGCTAAACCATGCACATTGAAAGGTGGGCCATTGTAAGTGCTTTTTCCTCCACCCATGAGGAAAAAGTAAACACAACCGGGTTCTAGAAATAGAAATAGGAAAAGTTTAAAATTTAGGTGGATTTACATTTGGTTCAACTATTGCCTTCTAAGCAACGAACAAAACTTAAATTTTTTATGTCTAAAAGTTTTAATAATAGTTTAAGGTGTTTTAAACAATTAGTAATTCAAACTTTCAATGAAAAAAACCTCAAAACACAAGAAAATGTAAAACAAAGGCAACGATGGAGGGTAATACTTATATCTCTATCTCCTCCACAAACCATGTCTCATCCCCGGGTTCCATGGAAAAACAAAATCAAATCAAAACTCAAGGACAGCTCACTTTTTTTTCTTTTGTCTTTGTCTTTTGTCTTTTGTTTTTATTTTTTTATTTTTTATTTTTTCTAAATCCCCATTTCAGCATTGTTCTAAAGGAGCTATCATGGAGTTATATTACTAAGCATGTATACTTTAGTAGATGAAATCTAACCTAAGAACACTTTAGAGACTCACATAAAGTATTCTTGACAAACTTTTATTTATGTTATGATATGCTATTGGCTATGGCCTTTTTATTTGAAAGCTTTTGATTATAGAACAAGGAGTAAAGAAAGCTCCTTTTCTATTGATACTCTTTCTATGCCCACATAAGCTAATTTTGCTACTTTAAAAGCAATTGACCTACTTTTTTGAAAAAAGTGGCTCTGACTAATACAATTAACTGGATCTAAGGCAATTGTAGTTGAGCAACATTTCAATTTGAAGAGATCAAATAATTGATAGCATAGATGCTAATCAATAAGCCCACTACCTGGCTTTACTCACTAAACAAGCCCTACTCATGCCCTAATCTCCGCTGAGGAGATGGCGTACAAACCTTGACTGGCAAACAAGTCGTAAGCCAGTATTTATAGGAGTATATAGAAATTTTGATCTGGCGCAGCCTTTCTGCGTGAGTGAACACGCAAACTTGTTGTTCCAGATTGAGTGAACACAAGAAATGTGTCTAGCAATGCATGTCGTGTCTCAGACATGAACAACAAGGCTGCTTGTGTGGAATGCTACTACAACATACAGATGTGAGTACGCTGCAACGTTTTTCAAAAAACTTTTTTTGAACGTAATGCTTGCCTTGGATGTGAATTTTCTGTTTGGTTATGAATTGCATGGTTGTGAGTTACAGTTGCGTACAACACGAGTTTTTGTTACAATTGCTTAAAACATGTAAGCCGACGCAAAGGATCAAAACATGTAGATCCATGCTCGCTTTGTCTTTTTTTTTTAGCATTTAGCTACAGTTCTCACTTGTGAGCACAAGAATGCTTCAGGCACGTACACTAATGCAATTTCTTTTTAAACATGTCATTTGTTGTAAGGGCTTAAAGTAAGCATACTAATGCTTTGCATTAGAATGATACCTTTGAAGGAGGCTCCATACTAAGGCAATTACTTATGTCTAATGATTTGGCACTAATGCTGCGACTTACACAGCCAATACATATCTAGGCAAGCTTTCAATACAACAAAGCAAGTAAAAATTGCTAAAGTACAATACATACAGTGTGAGATACTCTGAAGAAGTTGCAATATGGCTTCTTCATCAGGCAACCAAGTTTTGTGAGTTTCATTTTTGGATGCTGGTTTTATAGGACTTGTATGCGTAAGTTAGCATTCTTGTTTCTCCAATTTCATTTATGCAAAAACAATAACAAGTGACAGTAGGGCTGAAGACACCTTGTATGCATACAATAACAAACTAATTGTCTGTTTTTGTGCATGAGTGCAAGTGAGGCCCTTGTCCTCATAAATGATATTGGAATACTTGCTAAGGAGCTTTCTAAACTCTTTGGTGTCCATACTAGAAAAAAGAATGAATAGATGCATTGTTTTTTTTTTTTTTAAAGAAACCTAAATGCTATAGGTGAGCCAAACTTTTCAGAAGTTATTTATCTCTTCTCTAAGAGTATGCAGATTGGCTCTATGATATGTTGTTAAATTTTTATTGCTGAAGTTGATACTTAACTTAACAAAGATGCTTGAGATTTTGAGTTCTGAAAACCTAAATGAAAAAGAGAGATAGGTTTAATGTAGCGCTCTTGCAAAAAAGATGTACCAAAAGACAATTTTTTACTAATCAATCTTTGTTTAAGAAATTGCTAATTGTGTTTAGCATTCCCCAATTAGCAAAAGAAACTTAAAGTTCACAATATAAGGTGCTAAAGTTGATGTTGGACTTTGAAGCTCGACAACTGGTCGCAGCTCCTCCCAGCTCTTGGTTGTTGCTATTGTCACTCAATTGCATGGTGATGGGCGCGATCTTGCTCACCACTATAAAAGGAAACTACAGCAACAATGGTTTAAATAGACTGTTGCCCACTCCTTTTAACACGAGCTACGGTTGTGGGGTTGCTGGCTCAGTAGTTGTGCTTGGGCCTTCCGGTGGAGGCCGGAAGGTCTCGAGTTTAAATCCCCTTTCCCGCGCTCTCTTTTGCCATTGGCCGCTTGTTGTGTGTTTGTTGCAAGTTGTCCGTTGTCCTACTAGCCTTGTTGTCTTTTGTCCATTGGTTAGCTGTCATTCGTCGGCGGCGCCTAGCTTGTCTGTCGCCAAGAAAAGAAGGTGCACGATAGTGTAGAAATACACTAAGCACAACTTTCTTTGTACAATGAGTGCTGCGGTTGGTCAGGCTAGCCCGTAGCTTCGAGCAGGGCTCTTGGCTCCCGACCAGCAGGTGCAAGATTTGAGCTCGTGCGCCCACGGTTTCTTTTTTTAATTTTTTGATTGTTCATTTTATCCAAGGTTAGTTGCATGAACGAGCTTTTCACAAAAAGAGAGGCTTATTGCCCGTCAACAAACTAGTATGAGTGCAATTTCAAAACTCTCTCATGTCTTTGAATTCTCAACACTTGTAACTAGTATTCTTAAAGATTCTCAAAGGTTTCAATTAGTATTTTCAAAGTATCCTCAGTTGTTTCAATTAGTATTCTCAAAGGCTTTCAAAGTGCTTTCACTCAACTAACCAACAATTGCCAAATGTTTCCTTACAATAAAACACTTCTAATTCTTGCAAATATTTGCCAAAGGTTCTCTTTGATATTATAACTTTTGAATTACAACTCTAATTTTGATGAAAATTCTTCATAGGTTCCCTAGATTAGTAACAATCCAAAACCAAGACATACTCAAAATAGAAGGGTTAGTACTAATTTGCACACAATGTTAGTATGAGAACTTCAATATTACTTAATAGGTAAACAAAGCATATAACAAGGACTGTAGGAGCCCTTGGCCTAACAATCCAAAATCAAAACACACTCAAAATAGAAAGAATAGTACTACTTTGCACACAAGGTTAATATGAGGACCTCAATATTAGTTAATAGGTAAGCAAAGTATATAATAAGATCTCTAGGAGTTCTTTGCCAGCGACATTGCTAGGTCTTGGCCAAAACCTTCCTAGTGGTTAAAAATTGACATCATAACACCTTAAACTAACACTTATGAGTCTTAATTGCACCCACCAAGCATAAACACAACAAGCAACAAGAATTTGACTCTACATTTTATGTTACTAGCCTAAAATGAACTCTTGAGTTCTTCTAAGAACAAGACTCACCAAAAAAACCTTAAAAAACATCACATGGGCACCAAAATACAAAGAAAGTTCAAAACTTGAAATTACAAAATTGAACAAATGAAACAATGGGGTGAGAAAGAAGGAGAAGGGAGGTATTATAAACTACTCATCCAAGGATTTTTCATCCATCCATGGAGTGGTCTTTAGTCTTTTAACTCCCTTTTCTTCCAATTTTTGAACTTTTTAATAGTAGTAATTTGGAGTTACAAGTTAACTTTTGAAGAAAAGCTCCAAATCTCAAACAAATGATGCAAATGGCTTCAAAATGCCAAAATTAGTTCATTTAGACACCAAAAACTCTTAATTCCGATAGTTAGAACTCAAAAAGTCTAAAATTAGTCAAAATATGGAAGATAAAACTCCAATTTTGGAATTTATTTTTTTGTAAAACTTTAACTTCACCAACTTCTTCAAAAGGTTTGTGAAAGTAGAAAAACACTTTTTTTTTTACTGAATTTGGACTTTGAAGTCTCCTGGAATCGCAGTCAATGCTTTTCGCGGTCGCGGAGTTGTTGAAGTCGTCCGTCGTTACTCGTTGATGTAGTTTCCGCGTTCAAATTGCCTCCAAATTTGTTGGGGAATCTTATTAACATAAAATAACATATTTTGATTTTTTTGTGGGATTTTACCACTAATTGGGAATTTTTTAGGAATATTTTGTCGTTAAATCTAGTGGTTGACCATCCGGTGAGAGTGATTTGACAATCAAAACTTTTCGGAAATTTTTGTGGAACCTCCCATGGAGTTCTACAATATGTAGGCAAACTTCTAATTTTAGTCCAATGTCCTTAAATTGTGACCAATTTAAAATCGGCTCTACTCCTGTCATACTATTTATAATTTTATCTTTTTAACTATTTTTAATTTACAAAAACTAAGAAATAAGTAGTAAAAATTGTAGGAGACATCTATATACATCTAATTATTTCTAAATTTAGTTTTAGCTACTTTTAGGTGTTTTTTACGCTTTTGATTACTAAAAATGCAAAATAAAAATAAAAAGTGAGCTTTTTACCCAAGGTGTAATTTTTGGGGCTCACAGCCACCGTAGGTGAAGCCTTGCATAAATATATCATCTGCACTAACATCATTCAAAAACTAATGTATAACAAAATTTGTATTGTAAGGGCTACAATGTGAAATGACTAAGTTACAAAATCCCAGCATCAACCTAAAAGTCACGTCATTCACATGTCCACAAAATCAATTAATAACTAACAGAAGTTAATTTGGCTCTAGATGATCTAACCATATTACTCTAGAGGAGTTGGACTAGATGCCATAGGCCCGGAATTGTAGAGTCATGGAGAAATTCCACACTAACTTGGGAACCTTGAGATGAGAAGCTTGAGAACCATAGAGGATCCCAGATACCAATGAAACCTTGACGACTGCAACTCTAGAATGATACAAGGATCCCAATATGGAAGCAGAAAGATAACAGCAGGAACTTGGGAGATATTGAGGGATCTCCAATGGAAATGAAACTCTGACGACTACACATTGCAAAGTATCGAGAGAATCCTTGACGATAGTGCAACTTGAGAGGTATTTACTTGATCATGGATTTTCCGCATTGGACTTATCCAAATTTACTAATGCAGCCACTCGGCACTTTATAGAAATAGTTCTTGTCTTTGAATTCACGACCTTAGATCAAATGGAGTTTACTACACAAGTAGCATTGATTCAAGTGGAAGTCTTGTTTTTAGGAATCCATCTCTTGAACTAGCAATTATGGTATTTCAATTGAAGACCAATCTTGGAGTTATCTGGTTCCCAGTATTGAAAAAAGAACTTTCCGTAATTTTCTCTTACCACTTTGTTGACAAAGGACATTGCTCTTCCTAGCCAAACAACACAAACCTTAGGATCCTTAGATCTTAGAAGAACCCAAGAGCTACAACATACATTGACCCATGGATTGTAGCTTTTATGTGAAGCTGTGTTTGCAATTCTGTAGTAAGGCTCTAGCACTTCTTATTCAGGAATGACGTCCAAGGGATGAATCGTCGACCCTAGATGGGAGATGTCTTTAGTCGCCAGCTTCCAATTGTGCTCAAACCAAAAATCTTTTGCCAATTCTGTAGGATCGTCACATAGTGGTTTCTGAAGCTCAAGTAGCACTTGGTTCCAATAGTCAACAAAAGGACCAAACGCCACCCTAAATCCATTGCATTTTGACACACTAATCTTCTAGTATTGAATGTACTTCTCTAATCCAACTAATATGAAACCCTTGTTTACGGTAGCTTTGCGAGCCATTTCTTGTGCTTTGTCTTGATTGCATGTTAAGTTTGGAACTTTGATGCTCCACATGGGCTTGAACGGAACAAGCTTTGGACTCCTTTGAGGTAACAGAAGGCGGGTTTTATTGTCTCACTTCTATAGGAGAGCAGCAGGTTTATCACTCGATAACCACTAAGTATCAATAGCGGACTTCTTGTATCTCATGATGGACACCCCTTCATTATCTACATAGAACCAGAACAAGTGCATTTCCTTTAGCCTAATTAATCTAGAAGAGCCGCTGCATAAGAAATCTTTTACAAAGGACTTGAAGTCACCAACCTCTTGTATAATCTCCAACATGAATGATAATTCTTGCAATTGCATGAAGGCCTTCATCAAGTCAGCAAGTACAAAAGTGTTCTTGCTCTTCAAGGCTTTTGAGGGATGACTGAAGTATGCATTGATGTCCTTGTGAGTGTGTTTAAATAGAAGAAATCCAACTTGAATTTCCTTAAAGACACCTCAAGTAGTGAGAAGTGACAAAAATGCCATTAAATACTAATTTTTGTTATCCTTTGCCGAGTTGTCAAGCTGCAAATATAAACTTCTAGAAAGTGGAACAAACCTAATGCAAACATCCGGATCACTTAGATTCAAACTATCTATATACTTAGATTTTCCTCTTAGAAGTGCCTCAAACATTGGATTTGCTGGTGGATATGGAAAGAGTTTGCTAGTCTCACATACTAGAAGACCCTCCAGTCGGTGAAGTAATCTAACTACCAAAGAGACTGTGAAGTTCGAGTCTCTTGGCCAACACAAATGAGCATAATGAGTGTATGCACCATCACCGTGACCATGCGCTGCCATTCCAATTACAATGATAGGAAGATGGCCAAGACCTTTCGTTACCTTTGTTGTCACACACATTCTCAGAATAACTATTTTTGCAGTATCTATCTTGTTGTGAATGATACATAGAACTTCCCTCAGATTTTGTTTGGACTCTTCAAGCCATGACGCATACAATTGACAGCACAACATCTAATGATTCAGATGTTTGAAGTGATGTTTAATGAACTCTACGAACTTGGGACTTCCCTTGGGCAACATAAAAAGAAATTGTTGAAGTTAGTTGTAAGTACTAGACTTGCAAATGCACTTTGAACAGGTTTAATAGAGACATTGTTGAAAAGTTCCTTCTTGATTCTACTAATTGTTGACTACCTCATTGGAGGAAGCTCGTAGTAGGCATTCAACTACGCATTCAAGACAACCAAAAATAGCATCAGCATAAACAGAATCAAATCAAAAAAATGGCACAGCCACTAATAGAGCAGCAAGACACTTGCAATGTAGAAGACCACTATAGAGCAAAACTACTTATCTAGGGGGGTGATTGCAAGAAACACTTGTACTATTTTTTGTCCCCTTCACTTCCTGCAGATGGTTTTTGGCTCCTATCTTTTGCAGACCAAGTCATTTTGACCTAGAATTTTAGAGTAATGTTTACTTCAAAGTTATAGACGTTCCATGATTTTTTTGTTTTTCTTAAAATTACTTTACTATTTTTAAATAGCCCTCAAATAGATGTCTACCTTGGCCATTTTGGGGGTTTTTAGTACTATTTTGGGTCCAAAATAGCAAATTTCATGCCACAAATCAAGGAAGTTGTTCATCATAGGGCATTGCATGGATACTTAGAAGGAATCTAGGACATTGTGAATTCTCTGCCTTCCATATGCTCTCAAAGTGCGCATCCATTCTCCTTGCTTTGATGAAATAGAATAAAAAATCCTCCAAAAACCACTTGCATCAGGTGAAACTATTCAAAGAGATAAAAAATGGCCATTTTTATTTTTATTTTGTTGAATTTTTTTATTATTTTCTAAAAAGCAAAAATGAAATTGTCTTTTTGGGTGTAATCTTTGTCCCTCTATTTTTGTGCATAACTTTTAGAATAAATTTTTTCTAGGTCTGAATTTTCACAAGTATGCTATTTTAAGTGCTTTGTAGATTTTCCATTTTTTACTTTATTTAAAAATATATATATTTCAAAAGCTCATAGTACTACTTAGTACTACCAATTTTAAGGGTGTTTGAGACAAAATTGTGAAGTGTTTCTTGCAACTACCCGGGGATCCTCCAATAAACCAAATCATAGCAAGAAGGAATGGATAGACTTACATAATTGGCATCAGCACAAACTCATTTCGAGTTATTCCTTGCCAAAAAATATTTGAGAATATCCATTATACCATTCCTAATGCTGCGCATTTGATAGGGCATTTGGTCCACGCTATCATCCATTATTGCCTTCATGGTCTTTGTCATGTGGACAGTTCCAACCCTAGAATGCTTAATCCTTTTGCTCTAGTGAGAGCTGAATATTATACCTGCCTTGTAGAGAGCTATGTAATTGTGATAGGTTGATTTAGGAATCTTGTGAATTAAATACCACGCCCTTGTGCAGACCTCTAGGCCATCAAGTATGATGCTTGTAATTCCAAATCCCTTTAGTGTTATGGATTTGATCACCGACTCAATTTTATATTCTTAGCAATCCTCAAATGATCTTCAATAGAACTTCTGCCTATCCATCAAAGTCATTTTGTGTAAAAAAAAGTCAATAGCAACAACTATTAAAATACTTCAAAGAGCTCACTTTCCAAATTTTTGTGAGTTTTGTTTTGCGGATATATTGAGATTCCTTGCAAAGATTGGGCCTCTTTACAATATATCGATAGGGTGCTTTCAACATTTCACCAAGATATGCAAGGGGATTTTAAACAAGAGATATTGCCGCAAAATGCTCTAAAATCTCTTTCAAAGATTGATTGCTGCAGAACCAACACAAAGACAGTGGCCAATATGCATGAGTCATAATGGCATCCCTATAGACGCAAAAAACATGACAATTATTCCAACATCCTCTTCACCTAAAGTACCACCCTGAAAATAATCATCTAGTTTGCAGCAATTTATGCAACTCAAGGAAAGAAGCTGACTGGCAACATCCTCCAAGAGGACTTCAAGTCCAACCCATTTATCCATATGAACAAAGGGAGAAGAACCCATTAGGGGATTCCCAATGACTTCACTACAACAGAAACCCTTCACAAAATGGTTTGGTCAATAACATCCTCCAATGTCCTCAACTCCCTTACAAAAGGGTCAACTAAAACAATAAGAGCAGCAAAGGTAATAGATAGAGGCCGCACCAAAATTGAAATCCAAGGCTTCAATAGAATGACAACCCCAAGCCATTGTTCCTCAAGACAAGCTTCTCCAACAAAACCTTCACCAACTTCACCAACTTCCACAATTAGAAGCTTTTCAAAATCTCCATCACATATTGATTCAAAATGCCTTGTGGAGCTTTGAGACTCCTCTCGAAAGGATGGAAAAAGTTCAATGGGTACTATGGCATTAACAAGTGATTTGTTACAAAATGAATCCATATTGGTCGTTGAATTTTCAATCTGACTTTATGAAAATAAGTTGTGCCTAATCAAAAATGTAAACCTACAATACCATTCAATATACCAAAATGAAATAATGTCTAGGTCACTTATTGCATGATGGCTGACCAATTACTTTGAATATTGTGCAGTTGAGCCACTCCAAAGTGAGGCAGGAACAATATCCTATGTGCTAGTTATGATTGAATAAATCAACCATGGGCTGGCAATAAATCACAACTCAAACCTAAATCACATCAACAAAATAAACAAGTCCCCCTTCTTAATCATTCCATTGTTTGCTTGGATTCCAAATTATAGTGAATCTGGAGAACAATCCAAACTTAAATCTAAGGATCCCTTGATGAATAGATATTTGACATCTGAACATACATATAATCAATCAAGGGATTCCTCAATAGAATTCATTCCTCCAAAGAGAATAACAAACATTTGTTGGGCTATGTTGAAGTACAAAAGATCATTAAAGGCAAATTATATAACATCTATCAGGGGATCCCCAAAAGAAGTGATAACTAACGTCTAAATGCAAATAAGATCTATTGGGGAATCCCCCGATAGAGTGTTAGCACCAGTTTACAAGATGCAAACCTTGACAACATGTATCTGGGTATAGCCCAATGAAGAAATATTGAGCATCTAAATTTAAACTCATTCCATGGGGGGATCCCTCGATAGAAACTCTCCTTAAATTGGTGAGCACCAACCACAATAGAACTATTCAACTATATAGTGAGAGATAGAAGGCAATACTTACCACCATCTATTGGGGGATCCCTTGATGACTTGAATACCATGCCTCTACAAAGCCTGTTACCATTGGGAGATCCTCAAATAGAGCTTAAACATCCTAGCAATTTGAATGGATCATGGTACAAAACATAAAACCCTAACTTGAACAGCTAATATCTGCCGTCTGTATTGAGGGATACCCAATTGAGGAATATTCAAGATACAAGACGATTGAGCCATTATATGATTGTATTCATGAATTGTATGGACTGTAACATTTGATTCAACATAAATATATGGATTATTGCAGCTCAAATTACTACTAGAAGATAGACTACCCTATGTCTTGCACTAATTATTCCGTATAGTACTATGGATGAAGTTCTTCGTGGACTTCGTAGTGCAATAAATCAATCCACGTAATGGATTCCAACATTCAAACATGTGTGCAACCCAAGCTATTGTGTTTCAATTTAACCCATCATTTGTGTGTGCAAATTCCTATACACCATAAAATGTGCTCATCTCTATCCATATAAGAATTGTAACTCAACAATTGCAGCATTAGACAACCACCAACAGTAGAATAGACTGACAAAGCCGTAAGTTGAGTTTGCATGCATGCAGCGTTTATACTACATACTGCAATTGGACAAACACATAGTGTACTTTTAGAATATGGTTGTAGTCATGAAGCTAGCAATAATGGCAAAACATCAAACCAAGTAATCGGCAATGCAGAGATGACTACTTGTTGATAATAATTGCCAACTCTCTGCAAGTTGATGTTGCGCTTTGCCTTGCTCTTCATCGATATCCTACGCACTAAGCAATGTGCAACATCTTCTTCTCTGTCACTATGTGGCAAAATCCAAACTACAGAGCTCCAATGTAAACAAAATGATTCTTAATATGCGACTTGGCAAAGTAGCACAACTCATATACAATAAATCTTACAACTTCATGAGGAAAGATGCAGTCAAAGCACGACTTCAAACTTTTGAAATTTAGTCTAGAAGCAATAGTGTTTCTGGCTGCAGAACCATAGGCGACAAGATTCTTGATTAACACCGTAAGTCCCGAATTTTGCCAAAATTTGATTTAGAATCTTCTTGCTTTTCAAATTTGATCCTGCCAAAAGTATGGAAAATTCTAATTTGAAGCGGGCCCTGACCATGCGCACAAATGATAATTTGAAGTTGTGGGCATTCATTAGTAAAAAACAGCATCTTATATGACCACCTATTCTATGATTGGGCGTCCTAGACAACTGTGAAATGACTATGAAGTGACTACAAAATGACTGACATTAAGATAGATATTCTTTAGTCATTCTTTTGAATGTTTCATCAAAAAGTCTCCACAAAATTGTATTCTCCTAAATTTGTAAGTACATTCACATCCATAAGCAAATGAGGTTGTTGTTGTGTTTGACATTTTTTAGTTGTGGTTGTGATTTAGTCATACAACCAAAACATGAGTTTGTAGTACCATTAAGGTGTTACTAATGAACTACTAAAGAGTTATTGCTTTCATTTCATTTCATTTTCTTGCAAAAACACTTTTTTCATTGTTTTTTCTCAAAATTTTGGGGCTTCCTGGTAGCATTATTTTCAGCTCTTTCTTGTTTTTTTGAGACTGCGTGAATGTAGACCACTATAGGAGTCATTTTTTAGTTGTTTCAAGCACATTCTACAGCACTACTAATCTACTACTTGAATATGACTTTTGTATTTAAATTGGTTTAGGGTAGGTAGGCTATTCAAGTAGTTAGGGAATAAGTGGTCTAGGGGTTGGATGTGGCTAGAGACATATTCTATATCTACTAATGTGCGACTAACCTAGCACTAGTAAATGACTTTCAAATGATTTTAGTGTGCAATTAACTCAAGACTAATAAATGACTTTCATATGATTTTAGTATGCAACTAACTAAAGACTAGTAAATGACTTCTACATGGTTTTGCCTATCCAGCTTAATTAATATTGTTCCTTTTATTGCATTATTTTCCTAATAAAGGTTTGCTCTTATTTTATTGGTCATGGGTATAAAGCAAAGAATGTTCTAGGGATCAGGATTTAGGATTTAGGGGTTTAGGATTTAAAAGGAGTAAAAGAAAAGCGGTTGTAGAGGATATGTCATGATCACCACATCAATTAAAAGACTACATAATGACTATAAGATGACCATAGAAGAACCCAATCATACTCATGCATTTGTTACGACTTAGTACAAGTTCATGGGCTTTTTTTCTTCTAATGTTATTAATCTATTATTAGAATATAACTTGAGCAAATTAATTTGGAATATATGGTGCTATATTTTATTTGGATCCACGTATTGTGGCTTAAAAAACAAGAAAGGTCTTGTTCTTCCTACTCTAGTTCCAACCAACTATTTGAAAGGGGTATATTTTGGTTAGCTCATTAAATCGTAGGTTTAGGGATTTAGTTGTATTTTAGTTTTATATGAGTCGTAGTTAGATCCTTATAATCTTCTTTGGGCATGGTGCTAGTTGTATATTAGTTGTATTTGAGTCATAAATTTCAAAACATTATTATTATTATTATCAATTCAAAAGCTATAATTAAAGCTCTTTGAAAGCTTAAAATTTTATGTTTTGTAAATTTATTTTATTTTTTCACAATTTTGACTATTTTTTAAAGATAGAAAATAAAAATGAAAATAAAACCATTTCTTTAACCCCTAAAGGACCATTGTCCATACGGGGGACAAATGGGATTTTGGGCATGTATATATGGCTAAATTACTTTGCGTGATTTTTTGAAACTTTTATTGAAGATATGGAATTCAAAAATCTGTGTGGGTATCTAGTTTCTCCTTCATTCTGACAATTATTGTAGGAGTTATACATGAATTTTTGAAATCAAGCGAGATGGGGCATCCAAAAACTTTTTTTTAAATAACATTTTTTCAAAATAAAAATCTGAAATTGGTTCCTTAGATTTAAATATATGTGGAGAGCTTGGAATCATTCAATTTTGATTTATGAGTGAAAAGTTTTAGTTTGCGGGCAAGTACGAGACTCCCATACCTCCATTCCTTTTGCCTTTGGTACTTTCCTTTTTTGTGCTTTTTGTGAATTTTTTTTTGACTTCTTTTTTTCCAAGTTGAAGTAGACTAAGATTCCTAAGTTTCCACCATTTGGATTAACGTAATTCATATTTTTGAATTTTACGTAAATCCTCCAATTTTGCCTAGTGTATATGCAAATTTCATGGCCTTATGGCAATACAAGATTTTCCAAAGTATGAATCACACCTCCAATTCATTTGAAAATTCTCCCACACTTACCTAATTTGGTCTTCTACATGGAAAAAAAAACCTCAACTTTGTGTAGAGCAATTTTTTTTATTTAGGGCCAATCAAAGGCTTTTGAAATTTTTGGGTAGTAGGGAAAAAATTTATTTTTCACTTCAAATGTCAATATCTCACTCCTCTACCTCTAGAATGAGTTTTTTTTTTTTTTTTTTTTTTTTTTCCCCACAAGTATCTTCCATAGTCTAGGGCAAGATCTTATGGTTGGATTTCCAAAAATAATTGTTTTTCCTACCTTTCTACTCATTCCCACAAAAGTGGCAGTTTTTAGTAACTTTCATTGAAAAAGGGCTTGGTCCTTTAGGGTTAAGCAAATTATATCCATAAAAGACCTACATTTTTTAGCCCTTTCTTGTTTTCTTGAGACTATGTGAACGCACGCTATTGCAGCAGATATTTTTTAGTTGTTTAGCACGTTTTGTGGTACTACTAGGATATGACTTTTGTAATTAAATTGGTTTTGAGTAAGTAGATTAACAAAGTTGTTAGGGGAATAAGCAGCGTAGGATTGGACGTTGCTAGGTACTAGTTCTTTTCTTACTAATGTGCGACTAATCCATGACTAATAAATGACTTTCATGTGATTTTTATGTGCAACTAATTGAAGACTAATAAATGATTTCTACATGTTTCTGCCTCTCCTACTGAGTTAATATTGTTCTTTGTATCACATTAATTTTATGATTAGGATTTGATATTATTTCATGGGTCATGGGTGAGGAACAAGGAATGTTTTACAATTTGGGATTTAGAGGTTTAGATTTTAATGGGAGTTAAAGAAAAGTGGTCATAGATAGTATGTCACTACATTAGTTAAATGACTACGAAATGACTATATAATGACTACATAATGACTACAAAATGACTATATAATGACTACATAATGCCTACATAATGCTTACATAATGCCTACAGAATTACTACATAATGCCTACATAATGACTTTATAATTACTACATAATTACTACATAATGACTACATAATGATTACATAATGACTATATAACGACTACATAATGACTACAAAATGACTACATAATGCCTACATAATGCCTACATAATGACTATCTAATGACTACAAAATTACTACATAACAATTACAAAATGACTACATAATGACTATAAGACAACTATGGAAGAATCCAATTATAGTCATGCATATGTTGTCACTTAGAAGTTCATGGGTTTTTTTCCTTCTACTATTACTATTCAAATATAACTTGAACAAATTATTTTGAGATTTACAGTACAATTTTTTTTTGGCCTACATATTGTGGCTTTCAAAACAAGAAAGGTCTTGCTCTACCTAGTCCAATTCCAACCAACTATTTGAAAGGGTGTAGTTTGGTTAGTTCATTAAACTGTATATTTAAGAATGTAGTCGTATTTTAGTTTTACAATAGTTGTAGTTAGGTCACTATAATCTTCTCCAAGCATGTGCTAGTTGTAAACTACTTGTATTTGAGTCGTACATTCAATACATTATTATTATTAATGTTATTGTTATTATTATTACTATTGTTACTATTATTATGATTGTTATCATGATAATTAACAAAATTAAAAGCTATAATTAAAGCTCTTTGAAAGCTTAAAAATTAATGTTTCATAAATATATATGTAAATAATTTTTATCATGATTTTGATTATTTTTTAAAGATAGAAGTCAAACAAAATTAAAAACAAAATCAAATAAAAAAAAATATTAATACATTCAAGTATTAAAAGTTAAAACTTTAAAATTTGCAAAAAAAATTGTTTCAAATGCTTTACAATATTTTTAGCATGTAAATAATTCATTTTGATGCAAATTTATGTTTTAAATACATTATTGTTGTTAAATTTGCCAAAAAAAATTATTATCTAAGTTTTAATAGCAATCACCCCAAAAATCAAGTTGTAGTTTTTGAGTCAATTTGAACCCTTCATTAAGATTAGGATTGGTAGTTTGTAAGGTGAAGATTTAGCCGCCACCTTTTAGTTTTGGGTTTAGCTCTTTGGACTTGATTTGTTGGCTCTGTGCTCTTTAGATAGTTTGTTGATTTTGTGCACTTGTCAAGGTTTGTTGGCTCAGAGCTCTTTTTTGGTTTGTTTGCTACTCACTTTTCTTAGGTTTGTTTGCTTCACGCTCTTCAATCTTAGGTTTGCTTGCTCCTCACTTTTCTTAGGTTTACTTGCTCCGCGCTTTTCTCAAGTTATTTTGCTTTGCACATTTCTCAAAGTTTGTTGGCTCCGTGCACTTGTTAAGGTTTGTTGGCTCTGTGTACTTCTCTAGTTTTGTTGGCTCTATGTTCTTTGCACATTTGTTTGCTTTGCGCACTTATCAATGTTTGTTGGCTTAACGCGCGACAACATATCAACTCATTTTTAGGTTATGCTTTCATTGTTTATATAAAATTGCTGAAATTGCAGGCGTGTGCAAATGATGTTGACTAGGTTTAGAAAGTAGTATGTGGGATAGTTTGTGAGTACTAAATGAATAGTGGATATACTTTGAGATTTTGAAAACCTTGAACCGTATATCTAAATTTTACATAGAGGAGTCTGCACTGAATTGTGACTAAATCGTAACCGCAAATTGATCGGATTGTAATTGCATCGCAACTACTCCTTCACTACATTGCAACTAAATTGTGATTGTATTATGACTGTAATGGGACTTCATATGGAATGTATAATGACTGCATTGTGACTGTATTGTGACTGTAACGTAACTTGACAACATTGTAATGCTGTTATGTCTAAATGATGTCTGCATTTGTGACTAGTTTATGACTAGTTCGTGACTCTAGTTTTTGACTAGTTTGTGACTCTAGTTTGTGACTAAATTTTGTATGCTTATAGGAATGGCTGGTGATTGTATTTTGTTTGAGAAGTTACTACATTGTGAACCCCAAATCTCTTGTGACTGTATGACGACTATGTTGTCATTTCAAGTTTGCTTCAACCACTCTATAGTGACTGGGTTGAGACTACTTTATAATAATTAAACCGCCAACATTGGAACTAAAAATGACGACTACATAGTGACTAATATAGAACTACCCGCTACTGTTACTAGTAAATTGCACTATTTCTACACAACGAGCATTTACTCCAAACCCTAAATGCCCAAAACCAAATAGTAATCAACTTAAGAACAACTAATATATGACTAAGTGACAACTAAAATATGACTAAGTCACAACTAGTATATGAATAAGTGACAACTAAAATATGACTAAGTGGAATGTACAAACGACTAGAACATGACTAACCGAGCACTACAAAATGAATGTAAGTGCTTGTTGGAGCACCGTGGCACCTTAATTCAAAACTAACAAACAACTAATATACAACTAATGAAAAATATGGGCTCACTTATCCGTTACTAATACATGACTAAATGAGAATTATGTGACCACTTATCCGTTACTGACATATGACTAAATGATAACTGTATTGTCAATTATCCATTACTAAATGTGGATTGGTGTTTTGATTACAAATGTGGATTTTACAAAGCAGTTACTGAGATCAAGATACGTTGCCAGATGATAGTTTGATTCTATTAGTGGAAACGTAATGGCACCATTGGGAATTGGGAAAATTTAAATGCCTTTAAGAAAAAAGGGGCAACTAGGTTTAAGAAGGAGAGAACAATTCTTTTTTCTTAATAAAGACAAAGCCAGCATGATGTAAAAGATGAGATACTGTAATGTCCTAAATGACTAAATGACAAAGACTGCTAAACAACTAAAAAATGACTAAATCGTGACCAAATGAGACCAGCCATGATATAGTCATTCAACGGAAAATGACTCATTTTTTAGTCATTTGTAGCAGTCATATAGGAGGCTGTTTTTTACTTGTGTGCAGGTGTTGTTCTCATGAGTACAAGACTGTGTAGGCAACTTCAAGTAAGGGTGACCTGCAATCGCCCCTACCTCTACTGGTGTTTTCCTCATGAGTACGGGACCGTGTAGGCGATTTTGAGTAAAGGTGACCTACAGTTGTCCCTGCCTTTGCGAGTGTTTTTCCCATGAGTACGGGACCATGTAGGCAATTTTGAGTAAAAGTGACCTACAATTGTCCTTGCCTCTGCGGTTGTTTTTCTCATGAGTACGGGACTATGTAAGCAACTTCAATTAATAGTAATCCGCAGTCGCCCTTGCATATGCGGATGTTGGAAACACAATGTTGCTGGTAGTTATAGAAGTAGATGAGCAATTCACCTGCAGTCGTTGGCTCAATTGCAGGTGCTTCTTTCTATTAGGGTTGTACAAGCGATCGCGCATGCATGTAGATCTGCGCTCACCCTTGCGACTACTAGTGTTGCAAACGCGTGAGCCGTGTGTGCTGGGGCAACTTTGGATGCATAGGACCCACACTCGCCTTGGGCAACCTTGGATACTTGTACCACTACCAAAGAATGTATCCTCACTCCTTTTGCTCTGCACACTGATTGTCACCCATCTCAAAGTGGCTGACTACAAGCCCATGAGTGGAGGGTTCTATATATTTGGAGGGGGGAAAAACTTCAAGTTCTTTTCTGGTGCATCTTCTTTCAATATGAGGCTATAGCATTTTCTATTTTGTAAATGTAAACAAAATATGCTAGTATATCTATTGTTGTAAATCAAGTATTTGGGCATCCATTGTCAAGGTAGAAGTAGAAGGC
The DNA here is from genome assembly GCA_963920765.1 of Ulota crispa. Classification (NCBI taxonomy): domain Eukaryota; kingdom Viridiplantae; phylum Streptophyta; class Bryopsida; order Orthotrichales; family Orthotrichaceae; genus Ulota; species Ulota crispa. Next base: position 5,016,089 of record OY987252.1, read on the forward strand.
ATGGACCTTAGAAAGTAATAGGTATGGAGGAAGAGTTCAAACCATCGCACCCTTCTAGAACAACCCCATTCACTACCGTGGAGAAGAAGGTCATTTGCAACAAGGGTCAAAGCGTGGAGGAAAAAAGGAAAATGAAAGTGGTCATATTGCTAAACAAGAAGATTAAGGCCTACAAGGGTTGGAAGATAGAACCTGAATTGTGGAGTTACCAAACTATTCAAAAGTACGTGGATTGGTGCCACATTGACAAGTTGTTTCCACTATGTCGTCATAAGCAACATGTGATGCAAAACAAAGCAAATCTTGCATATGTCAAAGACAAAGATTTCATGATGAGATGTTGTCAGGTTTGGCACTATTTGTACTTGGAGTCAAAAACATACCGCAACAATAATTTTGGTTTCTATCTTGTGAAAATGGTGAATGTTGAACTTGTTCTAAGGAAGAAGGTGGATTAGACAACACTGAAGGAGATCCCTATTGGAGTGCATCTAGAGACCACATCAATTGTGTGGGGTGATGAACTAGTTGATTTGAAAAAGGTGTTATATGCCGCGAAGCGTGGAAAGTCTTTTGTTCCAAATGATGAGGTGCAATGGTCAAATACTTCTAGCTCAAATGAGAACATACACAAGTATGACAACCAGTAATTTGAGAGCGACAACAAAGATCTCTTCTTATCAAAAGGACCATAGAGCGACTTGGGAGTGCAGCCTAAGAAGAAAAGGGTTGAAGATGCAAGTGTAGTTCCACTTGGCTCAGATGAAGTGATTGATGCACTAGAGATTGTTCTAGCACGTCCGTCTTTGCAAGAACTACTACAAGTAGGTAGTGAAAGGCAGTCGAGAGAAGAAGAACGTGAGTTGCTGAAAAGAACAAAGAAAACTCTTTTTGATTTAAATATAAAAAATGAAGAAATCCGGATATTGAAGCTTTGTGAAGTAAATGCAAACACCAAAGAAATGTTCAAGCAGCAAGACTGGTTTTGAAGAGGATGATTGAAGAAAACAAGAAGGATTTTGATGAATTCAACAAACCTCAATATTTGTACAAAACCAATAAGGCAATTGGAGAGGAGTGCACAATTGATGCCTAAGTTTTTTTGCCAACGTAAACTAAAAACCCTTCAACAAAGACAACAGCAAGTAAAGACGAAGAGGCAAAGCTTAGAGCTTCAAATTAAAAACAAAGAAAAAGAGTATTCAGAGGCAGCGGACTGTGAACTAAGAGAAATTGATGGTCACATTGATTCAACCGAGTATGGTTGTAGTCCTGAAGAAATGCTAGTGCTTCAATAATGCGTCAAATTTTGTGAGAAAAGAGTGATATTATTAAGAAGTCCGCTTATTGATCTAAAAGTTGAGAACAAGTATTGTTGGACATGGTTCAAGTGGGTAACTAGCCTAGAAGGGATGTCAAATGTTGAGATAAAAAAGAATCACCTGGAGCTGCTATTAACTAATTTCCTCCCACAAAATGCAAAGCACAAAGAGAACATGAGAGAAAACTAGTACAAACCTGTCATCAATATAGGATGGCACTTGGTTTCTAATTTTTTGACTATGTAAATACAAAATGTAGGCGCTTGAAAGTGCATACACATAAACATTGTGGTTGCAATTGATGTTGTAAGTTTGTTTGTTTGAATACTGAAGCAATGGATTGCAGTATGTCAAAGTGGAAAATGAAATTTAGATGCCTGCGCAACTGTGTCTCACCAAAATTGATATTCTATGATTTTTTATGTTTAGTGTATTAGTGATAATGTAGACTATAGTATGGATGAAGAAGGAACGCGTAATTCATTAAATTGGGAAAAATGGTACATTTTGGGACTTTCAAGAATTCAAGTGATCACCTAATTTTGAGCTCACAATGTTTTTTTTTGGTACACGTGCCCTCACTTGAGAGGAGGAATTTGCAAGGGAAAAAATCTTAGTGGCTCAAACTAAATTTGATACCTTTGAATATGGTTTAAAGTAACTTTTTGGGTTTCAGGTGGAATACAAAATGGTACCTACGTTTTTCCCAATTTAACAAATAACATATTAAGGATAATTATCAGGTCTTCATTTGTATGATTTCTTATAAAATAATTGAGTGGATACAAGCTACAAAAATAGCAATTGGTAATCAAGCATTTTGCATTTGATGTTTTATGTAGTATATCTTAAAAAATTGCCTAACATACAATGCGGTTTATGATTTTAGGGAATACCTTTAACCCATAATGACAAAAGGGGGTAAGGGCAAAACATAGATGTGTTGTAAAATGGTACCTTTGTGACTTTGATGAAGTTTGCTTAAAAAGAGAAAATAAGAATTGTAATGTTTAGTAATTATCCATATTGTGAGACACCAAAGAAAAAATTTGGATTTGTTTGGAATGAATTTAGAAGCATTTACCATTTAATATTCACCAAAATTACCAAATGTTCTCATAGATTTCAGATTTTGGCATGATTGGTTAAAATTAGACATTCTATCCTAAACTTCAAAAATGAAATCTTCTGAAAAGAGAGAACATTTTCCGTTTCCCAAAATAGTGAAATTTACAGCACTAGCAAATATTGGAGTGTTCGTCTTTGAAAAATTCTCATAGAGTTGAACTTGGATTGACAAGATTCATGTGAAGTTGGAAAGTAGACTTCATTTTATTTTACAAGAAATAAAATAAATATGAATCAAGTATGTTTCTCCTCTTGGGTAGCCTGAAAGAAATGGGCATTGGCCAAAAAATGGTCATTGGGTTTCTTCACACCCTAAAACAAAGATAGTGAATTGCTTTTTAGATATAGAAAGAGTTCAAATTCACCATTTTGATGGTTTTTTGTCTATTGTATATTTCGTTTATTGTTTTGTTTTGAGTGAAGATTTTGTTCTAATAGATGAAAAGGAATTTTAACTAAACCCCTAAAGGACCAAGCCCTTTCATTTGGCAAATGTTATTGGAAGCACCCACTTCTAGGGCAATGGAGAAAACGATAGGAATTTCTTCATATACTTAAAATTCAAAAGTACAACCCTACAAGACAATGGCCCTCCAAAAAAGATTGTTGGCTTCTCTTTTGCAATTTAGAGGTCAAGTGACGTGGTGACATGAAGTTGAGGTCAATTGGCTTTTTTTAGCTTGAATTTTTTATATGTTATTCTTATCTCCAATCCCAACCAAGCATACCAAAATTTTAACCCTAAAAAGTAAAATTCAAATATTGATAAATTTTTATGTCACAAATCATGGCTTTACATGGTTTTACAAGAAAAATGAATGAAAAATATTAATGATGACTTTTGGAGATTTGATTACATGGATATATAAGTAACATCCATATGCAGCTACGCACATGCATATGCATGTCTTTCATGCTAAAAAAAATCCCTTAAGTAAAATGAAATTGATCTTCAAAAAGTTTAGTGTGGCCTATGATATGTCCAAATTTTGTAAAATGCATATTTTTAAATTATAGTTAGCTTTTCACCAAAAAAATATAACAATATGTTCAAAGGTAGAAACTTAGTCACAATATATGAGTGAAATAGCAAAATTTGATTATCATAAGAAAATATCTAGTTCACAAAATTTGGACATGTCATAGGTCACACTAAGCCTCTTAAACATCAAATTTGATTTCCATAGGAGGGGTTTTTTAGCATGAAGGATTTGCATATGCATGTGCGTAGCTGCATATGGATGTTACTTATATATCCATGCAATCAAATCTCCAAAAGTCATCATTAATGTTTTTCATTCATTTTTCTTGTAAAACCAGGTAAAGCCATGATTTGTGACACATAAAAATTTATCAATATTTGAATTTTACTTTTTAGGGTTAAAATTTTGGTATGCTTGGTTGGGATTGGAGATAAGAATGACATATAAAAAATTCAAGCTAAAAAAAAGCCAATTGACCTCAATTTCATGTCACCTTATCACTTGACCTCTAAATTGCAAAAGAGATGCCAACAATCTTTTTTGGAGGCCACTATAGATTACATCATTACATGTGGTGCATTTTAGAAACATACCTGCTCTTTCATGTGGAGAGATCTGATAGGAGTGAGATATTGACATGTGAACCCAACACATCTTCCTAACAGAATTTCATCATTATTCTAAAATAAACCATGAACATAATCTTGAACATTGTGGGTAGTTGAACAAATAATTATAGAACCCAAACCGGTCATTACATCTTGAACTATTCAATTATGAATCAAATGTTTCAAATCCATGTGGTTTCAAATTAACACAAAACTGCAAAATTTCAACGATTGTGACTTGAGAATCTCATATTTGCCAATTCAACAGCAATTCCAATTATGGATTTTGTTGTGTCATGTATATTTTTGGCCAAAAAAAACTCTACCTTTTGGATCATCTCATGGGGTGGTGTGTACTTCTATTTGATGGAAAACAAAAATCCTTGAAATGGGATAGAAATCATAAAGATATGGTCATGCAAAATATCAACTATACTTGATTTCACTAGCTCCTAACTTCTTGAATACAAAAACCTTGCCCACCTCATGAAAAATAAATAAGACACATCATTGAACATTTTCATTCTACAATATATAACATAGTACCATGCATCCCAACCGGCCAACCAACCCCTCTTTGAATCGCTCCTAGTCATTACCCAAAGACAATCTTCTTATACTTGTCAATGAAATAGAATATTTGGCATATTTATTGTATTATATGCAATACCCTAAAGAAAGAGTACACAAGTTCCTTTTATAGGATTCAAAGAAGTTTGTTCTATGAATACATTAGTTTTTGGCAAAATAAACATATCATCATGTTTAAAGGTATAAACTTAATGACAATGTATGAGTCAAATAACAAAAACCAATTTCCATAAAGAAATATACATTTTACTAAATTTTGTCACAATTACCCTAACATTAAAATCTCTATAGAAAGAATTTTGAATTTTTTTGGGAATGTTTGTTTGAAACAAAGATGTGCATATGGATGTCTCCTACATATCCATGCAACCAAATCTCAAAAATTCATCACCAATGTTTTTTAATCTATTTTCTTGTAAAACCATGATTTTGACACAAAATAATCTACCAAAAATAGGATTTTGGTTTTTAGTAACTGAAATTTGGTATGCTTGATCATGATTGCACGAGGTTCACACACAAAAAATATGAGGATAAAATGCCAATTGTATTCTTTGTTATACCAACTTTTATGGATGCCATGAAAGGGACTTATGTACTCTTTCTTTTGGGTATTGATTACAAATACATCTGGTTCAAGGAACAGCATGGCAATTAAAATTTTGTTTTGCTTGAAACAAATTATGTGGATTTTAGTGACAAAACAAAATCTGAATGAAGCAGGCCTATTATGTCCAATTTAAACCCTCTCAACACATCCCTTTGCCATATTGGGCTCCATGAATGCTTAGGGTTTAAGTGGATAATCAAGTATAACTAAACAGTAAACCCAAATATATCATATGCCTTTGATTATACATATATTCAAGAAATTTATGTACACAAAGCTAGGGTTTGATTTTGTAGTTGTAGAATGCAGAATTAGGTAAGTGTGGAAGAAGTCTCAAGTGAACAAGAACTGTGAATCAAATTTTGTGAAATCTTCCAATGCCATAAGGCCATGAATCTTGCATATACACTTGGCAAAATTGGAGGATGGTTTTGAAATAAAAATAGGTGAATTAGAATGGTGCATTGGTGTAATAGTGACAATTGAGAGACAAAGATCCTTAGTGCATTACAAATCTACAGCTTATGTGAAAAAAGAAAAAGAAATATATCATCAATTTCTTACAAAAGGGAGGTAGGGAATGGACAAGGGCTGGGATAGCCTCATTACTGCAATACTATTGGATAAAATCCTTTGGTCACTAAACAATTAGATTTGAACGATTCAAATATTCCCTAGCAAACCCTGATATGAATACAATTTTCATATTTCCATGATTTTGAATGCAATTCTAAAAGACATTTTTTGCAATCAAAATACTGCATTCCCTCCATGTTTATAAAAATTCATGCATGATATCTTCAGCAATTGTCTAAACCAATTAGTATTTGAAAGTATAAACTTCTCTAAGTTCCCCAAATTCCTATAGAACTCCCTAAAATTTATGAGAATTGGTTTAGTCATAGGTACAAGGTAATTTTAGAGCTTGTAATTAGAATAGACTTGATTATTTTACCATAAGAACATAACTTCTCTAAAAAGAAGACCCTGTATTTAGATTTGTGGACGTCTACTTTTTTTTCTACCGGTGTACTCATTTCCCAACTTAAACTAATAGTTCTTGTAGCATTCCACAAGAAGAACCTCTTGGGCCTTTACAAAGGAAAGGAATAAATTTTTGAAAGTCCACCACATTCTTAAGTACAATTCTATTGACATAAGCACTACTTAATTACACAAGAGCTCTAACTATCCATTTTGGCTTTTTGTGGACCAATAAACAAATAATTGAATAAGACCTTCAATATTTGGTTAAATGTTTCAAAAAATCCATTTTTTAAATAGTAAGTGAAAAGTGAAAATGGCATAATAATGTGGATGGTGAGCATTGAAATTCCAATACAAAAAAGTAGTGTAGTTTTTAATTCTTAAAAAGCAATATTATAATGCTATACATCATTGTAGTTTGAAGCAATAAAAGACTAATTATATCTGAGATGAAACAAAATATGAAAAAGAGGCTTGTCATAGTAAGTGTTCATATATCTAAACCACTTTTGGGGCCTAGCCTAATATTTAGTATTACAAGAAGTGCTGAATCCAAAGAATAAATATCCTTTGACAATAACATTTGGGTCTTCTTGAATACCACTTCCTCCACCATGTTTGTTGGTGGCTTGTTGTCCAAGCATAAGCCTTTTCCTAGCACAAGTTTGAGTAGCTGGTCCATTAGCATTCAAAATGGATTCCATAAAGTGGGAGTCTTGCAGTTCTTGGAGTGTCCTTGTTGTTCCTAGAGAATGTGCTTCCAACAAAAAGTCTAGTGCTTGACTCATATAACTAGGTCCATGAAAGGTATCAAAGTATGCCTGCAACATCGATAGTTCTTTGTTATTTTCATCTGCATTAGCCGTCCTCCAACCATCTAAATCCCAACGATGCTTCAATGGATGAAGACCCCACTTGAAGGTCCTAGATCCCCTTATCAAACTATCGTTTCAGGCATTGGTAGAAGAATGCTCTCTTCCCTTTGTTTGTAGGGCCTCCTCCCATGATATGTGGTGTGACTTCAACAATCTCGATAGGGTTAGTTTCCCAATTCAATTGCGTGATGCTCGTCCCCTTCTCTAGGTCATGTTGGGCTAATCGATAGCTCCAGAATAGGTCCTTATCCCATAAGCTCTTCTCTGCCATTGTGTCTGAGTTGTGTTCCCAAGAAGGTGGCTCATATGTCAACAAATTGAACATGGCATACAAATGCTCATGGAATGGTGCTTTGCAAACAACGTAACAAAGTCTAATCAAGCACTGTGGGATGAGACACTAAGGCAGGTAGACATGGGCACATGTTCCAAGGTCCCAATCGCCTTCTGGTCCAAACTGGTTTTGACAAATGGGGCACATCTAATTGTTCTTGATAAAAGAAGCAATGTTCACCCAAAGAATATTTTGTGCTTCTGGGTTGGCATGCCATGATAGTTGGTTCTTGAAATCCCAGCCATTCTTTGCCCAATGTATTAGACTACGCCTTGATTGGTCTAGCATGGCCATGACATCTAGATACATGTCTTCCAACAACGCCCAAGACATGAGCCCATTCTCACGTTTTGGATTTTGTGAGTGGATGTTCATTGCAACTTTAGACAATTCTATTGCATTTTGCTTAGTATGGTCCACCTTCCAATGGTAGTATGTCTCCAGTATTGACTCTAAACGCATTCTCAATAGTCCATTGTCCTTCAAGACTTCTTTTTTTGTGGCTGATGGCGTGGAATGTTGGATTGCAAGGAAGGAGAGAGAATCATGGTTCTTATTTATATCATTCGTGCCATTTGCAGTGCTTGTTGTGGCAGCAATGTGTGAGTCCAGATTTAGCACCAGAGGTCTTGAATTTATTTTTCATTTTACTTAACTTTGAATTTACACTAATATGAGTGGAATAGCCATTTATGTTGATTTAGATTTGTTAGACCAAACTATTAGCAATAAGCCTTTTACCCTACTCCATTTGGTAAGTCATTCGGAGTGATTTGGTGAGAATTAGTAGTTTTTAGTTAGTTTGAGTGACACACATAGTAGGGGTTTGGAATCCCCACCAAAAGTGCCCACTAACCTTATTAGAGAGGGTTAGTTTAGGAATTGTTACAAGGTTGCTAGTATGCGAGCCTAGAAGCCAAACATGTGAGCTCGTGAGCCTGTGAGCATGAGTTTAATTTTGTAGAAAATTCTCTCATGTACCTATTACCATGGTTACCTAAGACCGCTGTTTCAGTAAGAAACAGTCTCAAAAGGAACTATAATTCTCAATTGAAGGGCAGTTTAGGGCCGGGCAATAAACTAATCTTTACAAAAAAGCATTTCACCTAAATAGGAAATGAGATAATGGCAGATTGTGATTATTGCAAGTAGGAATAATAGAATTAGAGGAAACAAAAATACACACAATAGAAAGCGGTGTACAAAAAACAATACCCCAAAGACCATGTGAGAAAGTAAAACGCTAAGGCTTAGAAGACATAGTAGAGCCACTAAGTCTTAGAAGACTAAGTAGAGGAAGTAGTAGTAGTAGTAGTAGTGGTGTCAGATGATGATTCCTCACCTTCACTAGCCATGACATCTAAGAACTCTAGTACACTAGTAGAATACTTAGGAGAGCGCATTGAAGGCTCCTTGTGACCATGGACCTTGTAGGCTTTAGCCATTTTCTTAGCATAGGATGGCATATAGTAGGTCTTGTTAGGGTTAATCCAAGTGTCAACAGTGAGTGTGGATTTGCACTTCTTTTGACGATTCAACCTCACAAAATTGCCATAAAGAGAAGCCACCATAAGAAACAAGCAGTGAGTGCCAATTAGGTAAAGAGCAGGAGGGATTTAAAGGAGAAACTTACTTACTAGGCTTAGTCTTGCGGACAAACTTGCGAGGAACAATAGCGCTCACCTTTGGATCTTGCAAACTCACCGTTGTTGGGAATTTGCCTATAGCAAATGCTGGCTTTGGTGCTTGAATCATTGGCTGCTAAACAGCATCAAAGAGACCTTCATTTGCCTCTAAAGCTAAGATGTTGCCCCCAAGGCCACAACAAGTAGTGATGGATGCACTTGTAAGCATCAATGAAACAAATGAGATCAAGAATTAGAAAGCAAAAGCAGAGAACAAAATGGAAAGAAATAAAGAGAACAACCAACCGATTGAGGTTGTGCAGTCCACGATGACATCCCTTAAAGAGGAAGCTGCTTCAATGAACAATTGGAGAAGCCATGTACCCTTCTCTCGCAAACCTCTCCAAGGCACCAAGTCCTTTAGTGCCAAATCACCTCTGCCAACTAAGTTAGGGAGCATGTCGTTTGGCCCACATCAACGTCCAACTCTTTCATTGTATGTGTAGAGTTAAAACAAAACTTTGAGTCCTCATAGTCACCAAGGTCTTTAACCACAAGTATGATTCCAAATTTCTGCATTTGAAAAAGCCAACCATTTCCAATTTAGCGTCAAAGTGATACATAGAAGAATTCAGTGCCAACCAGATTTATAGTATTTTGGTCAATGACACACTCACCGTAGCACTTGTATCTATTGCCAAGGTCAAATGTAATTTGTTCATGCCCATCTAATCATTTCTCTTCACCATACCATATGTCTCACAAACTCCAGCAATACCTTCTTTAGAATCCTTGCTATAAGAATGAATGATGATAATTACACCATCATCATGCAAATGCTTCTCAGCAAATGCAAAGGCAGCATTCAAAACCTCATACTCAATGTCTAAATTCCAAATAGGAATGTTTGTTAGAGACACTGATATACCAGGCACGGGAAGGTTCTCTAGGCAGTCAACAAAGACAAGGTCCATAAGAGCCTCTGCACTTGCTTCCCCAGCAAGATATCTCTTCTTCCCAATAGCAGCCTACAATAGCTTACAAAGTAAGTTAATTGAGAGGTTTATTGTCTGAAACACAAGGACATACTGTTTATCACAACACCCAAACAAAGAAATGAATACAAAGGATCTCAATGAAAACAAGAAAGATATAGGTTACCTTTTGTAAGAAGTCCATCACCCTAGTATAAGAATTGGGGCCCTCCAGCTCCATGCAGTCAACAACTGTGCAAATAGAATTATTAAAAATGCACTCTTGAATGGTGACGTTGTCCTCATCATCAAAAGAGATGATATCCGCCCCTTGGAAGAACTGCTCTTCCTCTTGAGTTAGTTGAATTAGAGCGCTCTTCCTCTTTAATCTGCGTTGAGTAGGGGTCTGAGTCAGTAATGGCTGATTGTCATCAGCGCCGACAGCACTAAGGTTGGTCGTTGACAAAGCCTTTTTACCTCTTGTTGCCTTTCTGCCCTTCTCTTTCATTGCAGCCTTCTCTTGAACCTTTTGTAGTCTTTCCTTCTCCTTAGCAACCCTCAGAGTGACGATAGCAAGCTCCTTTGTTTCTTTCTTCTTGTTTGCAATTACCCTCTTTGCAATGGCTTTACTTTTAGCCGCTTTGTCTATTCCGGCAAAGTCGTCAATATCAAGGTCAACTACCTTAATGCCCTCTAAAGACTTACGCATCTCCTGTTTTGTTAACTACAAGGAAAAGGCCTTTTTATGACGAGGCTGTCGAAACTTGAAAAGTCAACTTTAGGATTTTAGACAATAAAAATATGTAAAATCTTCCTATTCAAATTTTTGTTTTGTTTTTACAGCATAAAAAAGAGAAGTTTATCAAAATTATCAATCAAGGAATTTTGCAATTCCTTAAGTAGTTAAAGTGGTTAACAAGAGATTAACAATTTCCTGCCAAATCGGATATAGTTTCTTGTTCAACCGGAAATGTTTGCCCATAATTATAAACTGGGTTATACAATACGCCAGTGGGACAAATTCTGGAAACGGTAAACGCACCGCCAAGTGACCAGCGGTCACTAACAGAAGAATTAGGAATGATGGAAATGATTTATCTTGTAATTATTATTACAAGAGCGGTTGCAATAGTTTAGTGGGGGAATCTTGATCATGAGCTTGTGAAGGAGAGGGCAAGTTCATTTTCCAAGTCTCATTCATCTTGCTTCCTAAACCTTGCTTTTTGCGCATTTGTTTTGTGAGAAGAGTGTGGAGGCGCTGTGAGCGGTAGGCTATCTTGTGGAGTGAGTTATTAGTTCCAGGTTTTCTTCACCCACTTCCGGAGCCATGGGTAGGACGGATAAGGGACAGAAAACGCCGATTGCGATTAGGTCGATAGTTCCAAGAGTTCTTGTAGATCTTGACACAAGAAAGATGTTAGGGGAGGATCTGAGCCGGATGGGTTGCAAGGCACTCCTTAAGGTTCCCTAGGGTTTAAATGACAAAGAGATGATCATGGACTTGTTAGGGGATCCAGCAAGTCAATGGGACAACTCTAAACAAGCCCATCTAGATACTTGGTTGGTGGAGGTTTGGACTGGAGTATACTCCTTTGCAAGTGAGGGAGGGGGGCTCTGCCCTCGGGGAGAGGAGTATAGCAAGGGGAAGTTTGCAACAGCAACCAACTCTAAGAATGGGTACACGATTGCCGATTGTAAGAAAAACCGAGAGATGCAAGTTCTAGAAGTCCTGGTTCCTATTTTGCTTTTGGATAGACCTACCAACTTCACCCGGACCTATACTAACACCATCTTTGGTGCACTATTCTTGGAGAGAGTGGTGAATTGGGGGATAGTTGTCAGGGATGTCGTGTTGAAATTAGTGAACTCAATAGGGAACACTAAACCGTCAAGGGTCAGTCCCTTCTTGTTCCATTTGTATAAGCATTTGGAATTATGGAAGAACAAGGAGAGTAGAGCCTATGAAGCTGCCAAGGTGATGATGAGATTTGACCTCACTTCGGAACTTAAACCAAACCAAGAATCGGACCAAGAAGAAGAACCAAAAGCATAGGCAGAAGAGCCCCTCAAACCAAAGAGATAGGAACAAGTCAAACAGGAGGGCAAAGAATCTGCTAAGGCTTTTGGATCTCCGGCAAAGCCAATCAAGAAAAACCCCAGGGACTACCAAAATAAAGAACCTTTATCTGACATTATTAGTCAGATTCAGGGGATCCATGAGGTAGTCATGTTTGATAGAGATGTTATTTACAAACTACTCATATTGACAGACGCTATCCATCAAAACAAGCTCTATGAGACGGTGAAGGATCTCTACTGGACCAAGAAGAAGAGCCGGATGGAGGTGCAGAACCTATCCGGACAAGTGATAGCCCTCACCTCACAACTACAATAGCAATTGGAGGAGGACAAGTTAGCCCAATACGCCTACCAAGATATGGCTTGGCTTCATAGTATGGTTGCCATTTTGGGGGATGTGGTGGCAAAGACCTAGCTGTTTGATGAAGAAGTTTTGAAGATGGGATCAACAATGAGTGCCAAGCTTGTGGGGGTGTTGGTGGAATATGCAGGCAAGATGGAAGAAATGTTGCAGAAGATGCGGGCAATCCTGCATGGACAGAATAAGATGCCGGAAGAAGAGGAAGGATTCAGGAAGAAGAGAGCCACACTTGCTTGAAAAACTCCACCTCCGCCATCTCCTTGTCCTATTGTTAAAGAGGGACCAGAGGAAGTGAGGACACCTTGTTTTGTGTGGTTGTCCAGCAAGGTTGACGTTGAACCTGGAAAAGGGTATACGCCAAGATCACGTACCCAAAGCCAAACTCAAGTAACTTCTGACATTGGAGGCGTTGTCCGGGTATCAAGTTCTATCAAGAGGAAGATTACTTTGAAACGCTCCAGAGAGTCAACGTCCCTCGTTGCAATGATTGACTTAGATGACGAATCCTTTGCCTCCAGCACGAGTTGTGAGGAGGAGACCGAGACTTTGACAGAATCCTCCAATGACATCGATCCGGAAGCTGTAAGGCTATCAAAGGCAAAGAGCGCCAAGAAGAAAGAAAAAGCAATAGAGAGTTCCCAAGCTCTGGCACAAAGACCCTGAACACGTAAGAGTGCCGCCAAATCGGCAGCACTTGCAGCAAAGAAGAAGAATAATAATTAGCTATCACCTAGTATAAAGTGGTAGTCTTATAATTTGAAATAAAGGGGAGGCGGTTACAGGAAGTTAGGGATAGCCTCCTGTCTAGCCACTTTTGGGGATTGCAGATCCTTGATTTGAGGATCTGAGATCCACTCTTAGAGGTAGCTTGCGGTGGGAGTTCAAACCCACCTTTTGTGGATTGGAGAATGAAACGTGTCATTCTCTGATCAATAATGTCACCTATAGGAAGTTTTTCAATGATTATTAGGGATTAGTTATTAGGGGCAATTGTACCATTGTTGCCTCAGGTAATTTTATATTTTTGATTTTCTTTGTGCACAACAAGTTCCGGATTTCCACTTCAGAATCTTGAGTTGATGATTTGGTGCAATGTTGGTATGTCGGCGGTGCTAGAACCATTGTTTTTTGCGGGTAGTTGGACGTTGAGTGTGAAGGAAACAAAGATAGTCCCCGGATCTTGTCTGATTAGGTTTCTGTAGCATTATTGAGGTGGTTGGAAAACTGCGTGTTCTAAGGAGCAATTTCTGTTTGGGTTTATGATCCAGATACTCTTGTGAGGATAGCCAATCTTAGGTTGGGTGTGTCTAGATAGCAATTCCAACGTGTGCTAACTGACGGTTGAGAGCTTCTATTACTACTAGGAGGGATTGTGAGCATAGTTACAGGGATCCTTTAGGTATTTGGTTACCATCTTAGCACAGGAGTTAGGTCAAGAAGGGTTTGTTGTTGTAGTAATTTGGGGTTGTAAGGGTTTCCTAAGTGACCTGTCCGTCTGGAATCTTTTCTAGATTGGTTGTGGGGAAGTATTTGCATCTTGCTATCTTTGTATTCTTTGTGGTTGTTTTGTTTAGTGATACTTCATTCACTATAAATTGTCAAAGGGTAGGAACTCACGCTGCCTTCCTTAATCAAATAGCAGAACCCTCTGCTATAGAGGCTAAACTTCTCTTGTCACAATTAAAAGTCCTACCAAAGCCAGATTTTAGCAAAGATCCAAATAATCATCTAGATATTCTGGTTATTCTATGTGTTTAAGTTTGTATTGGTGTATTGTTAAGAAATCTAAATAGAGTTTTACTATCCTATTTTGGTCATCTTAAGGGTCTACAAACTAAATCTTTGTGGGAATAATAAATGAGTCACCTTATTAGCATTTTAACACTTTTGAATGCTAATAAGAGGATAAGTACTTTCTTATGCTACAACACCTCTCCAGCATTTATGCAAGAACTCACTGCTGCCTTCTCGATTAATTCCTGAACGTCTACACTATCCTCCCAAATACCCGCATGTACTTGTAGTTTGAGCTCACCATTTGAGCGGATGACCGGAAGCACCACAGCTCCTTCAGATTCCACTTTGTGAATGTCAACCCCTTCTCCCACTTCACGAATGTCAACTCCCTCTCCCACTCCAAGAATGTCACCCCCATCTTTCTCTCCGAGTATGGAAGCCTTATCTCCCATATGTAGGTGTTTAGCAATATCTTCATTGCTTGCACCCATCTCCACCTCATTGTATGCCTGAACTTTTGGAAGCCCTTCTCTTGGAGATTTGTATAACGCATCTGTCTGCTGCATCATGCTCCTGCCAATTTCTCCCTTTGGACTAGGCAGTTGAGACTTTCCGTTGCATACCTAAAAATTGCACCACCAACATATGAGACTTGACACAAACAATTCATCAAGATAATTTTAAAATACATCTTGAGCAACTTCAAAATCTATTTTGCATGCCTCGTCATTCCCTTCTTCTTCACGACACTGCTATCCACCTACAATGCTATTAGTACGCTTATTGTCACTATATGATTTTTTAACAATTGTATTGGAGCTGGAGGGTAGGTTCAGCACCTTCAAAGCAAGCTCGTCTTCACTTGACTCCAAATCCAAGGTGAAATTTGCCTCTCCGTCATTGCCATTCTTGAGGAGAGGCCTTTGAGCCTTTTTTTTCTTTCTCCCCATCCCCTTTGACACAGGACTGTCCACTTCAGTCCAAGCTCTTTTTTGGGCTGCTCTCAAGCAGTGGCATCTTCTAGGTCAATGTCATCATTTGTAACTTTGGACACACCAACACCTCCCCAATGAATAGCCTTAGGTGAACAAAAAGCATGTCTAGTTGCTTCCTCCATAAAATTTGCAAGTGAGTTAGCGAGATGCGCAAACTGTTGGCCAGCAACTGCATAGTAAAGAACGCATGTCAGTTTCAATATGAAATGAAATATCTATATCAATTCTATAGTACATACAATTCAATTAGAACATGTAATCTACACCATCCTAAACATGTATAGAAATAAGAGGATATCGTCTTAGTAAACCAAACTTAAGACAATGACTTTACAAATCATACGCATTAGGAATATTAGTCTATATTAGTACTAAATTGCTAGTACTGAAAGTTCTCTTCAAAACAAAAATGGGTGATTCCAAGAAACACTTCTATATTTTGTCTCAAACACCTTTAGTACTTGTAGTACTAATAGTACTACCAAGCTTTTGGAATAATTTTTTTTCAATAAAATAAAATATGAAAATTTTGTAAAGCACTTAAAATAGCATGCTTATGAAAATTCAGACCTAGAAAAAATTTATTCTAAAAGTTATACATAAAAATAGAGGGACAAAAATTACACCCAAAAAGACAATTTCTTTTTTGCTTTTTAGAAAATAGTAGAAAAATTCAAAAAAATAAAACAAAAAATGGCCATTTGTGAACTACTACTAACCCATTGCTTCATGTAAACCCAACTTCTGATTAATGTTTTTGCCTATCTCCCAAGTAGGGAGATAGGATGTCCACTTTGAGCCAATATGCATGGCATGGAATTTAGAATTTTGTGAAATCCTTCTACCCATCCATGTAATGCTCTATGATAAACAACTTCCTTGATTTGTGGCATGAGATTTTCTTTTTTGGACCCAAAATAGTATAAAAAACCCCCAAAATGGCCAAGGTAGATGCCTATTTGGGGGGTATTTAAAAATAATAAAATGATTTTCAAAAAAATGAAAAACTTACCAAAAGTGTATAACTATGACATGTACCTTCCCTTAAAATTTCAGCTCAAAAGAACTTGGTGCGCAAAAGTTACAAGCCAAAAAGCACCTACAAAAGGTGAAGGGGACAGAAAATAGTACAAGTGTTTTTTGGAATCACCCAAATACACATAAGTACAGTTTCAATACAAAAACATATTTATATAATAGATTATCCACTTTCAAAACGAACTAAAGTCATTAAGTACATTTGCAAAAAATTTTGTAGTCCATGATTTCTATAGATAGTGTGTACTATTAAAAACACTATACTTCTGTGCAATACAAATTTGTGCTTAAAGTTGAATGAACCTCAGTACAATAAGTAATACCACACATTAATATTATACTTGAAGATGAGAGATGAGAAGTATTGCTGTACTTCATATAATTTTGTTTGTATCAATGTGAATATATAAATATAACATGATACATCTAAGTACCCCAAAGTATAAATGAGGTAGTAGTAGTTATTTCTAAAGTCATGAAACCCATGAAAATGAACTTAACACATCTTTTAGTACTTTATTGTTTAAACAAAAAATTACAAATAGTTCTACAGCTGCCACCTTAACTTAAAACATAGCATTACTACCACCTAAGTATTGCCAGCCAAGTAAGTACATTATACAATACTAATTAGCATGTTCAGTAAGGTCTATTACAATTTGAGCAATACAACAAGTCAATGTTTTTGTAAACTAGAAGAATTATAAAGACGTGTATGTATACTTCATTTGGCTGTTATAATTATAGATGAACCTCAGTAAAAGAATAATCAATAATCCATTATAAGAACCTTTTAGAGATGCAAACAATAGTGAAGAACTTACCAATAGGTGGGCATTTTGCCTTTGCAAAATCTAATTGGTCTTGGAGAATTCTTTTCCGCTCATCACTTATACCTAGCATGAGCATCCTCTCCACTAGCGCAGCACTTGGCTCTCCCCAACCATAACTCTTGTACCACTCAGGATGTTGCAAAGAGTTACATCCCAAAGCCATGCACCTATTACTATTCCTGAAGATAGTATACGCACAAAAAAGATGATAGAAATGTCTACAAGATGACACTATAATATCATTATGGGGGAATGGGAAAGTACAAAGACAACAAACTATAACTCCAAAAAATTCAATGTCCTTGCTAAAAGATGTCAATTCCTGGACTACATCTTCTATTGGAGCATACACCATAGGTGTAGGAAATAATGAGGCTCCTGGCCTTCCTCTCTTAATGGACCCAAATTGAGCTACCAATGCATCAAAGTCAACTTTGTGGCTTTGAACTTTCTACACCAATATAGCCATGGAGGTGTCCGCCCCTTCTAGCTCCAAGTTCACAACCGTAAGGCGCTCTTCTTCATATTAAAGTTGCTCTTGAACCATCTCTGCCTTGATGAGTTCACGATCCACATTTGATCCAGATGCCGTCAACTCCTTGATAAGCTTTGTCTTGGCCTCTTTTTGTCCCTTGAAAGTGCCAATCAAACACCCAATATCCCTTCTCCGCCATTCACAATTCTCCTTCCTCACTTTGGCCTCCTTCAGGTGTATCTTCAGCACCCGACCTTCCAAATGCACCACACTGAGAAGGGCTTTCACATCCAACTGCATCTCCGCTAAATGTGCCTTCAAGGGTGTGCCACCTTTTCATTGCAAGTCTTCAAAACCAGCAGACACCCCGGACTCCCCATCGGTCTCGCCATGCCTCGATCAAGAAAGGCCCGACACCTTCTCTTATGTGAAACGTGGACTTGTACGGCCACATTTTTCCACCTTTACACCTTGTTCTAACTTGATGGACCTCCAGTCCATCCCTAGCAATTCCACAAGCTTAGCAGAACTTTGCAAAGAGTCTTTCAACTTCTGCAGCTTCATAAAGTCCTGCTCATATCGATTTTTTTGGCGCTTGTTTATTTTTTCTCCAAACATGCACCAATTCACTTTCTTCTCCCCCTTCTCAAATTCCATCACCACTCCCTTGGCAAAGTGCATCTTCAACAATGCAGGCATCTTGGAGGGGCCACGCTGGTAAATGATCAAGTGAAGGAATAGTATCTGATCCCTCAAAATGGATTCCTCACTTTGTTGCCAGAAAAATCCATTTTGACCTCCTTCTCTGGATGGCTCCTCAATATACTTCCTTACAAACTTCGTTGGCAAGGTATTCTTACGATAGCGCTGAGGGTTAGTACCTCCACAGTCTTGCAGGCCATACTCCGTGGCAAAATCCTGCCGACTTAGATTACGCGGAGGTGGCTTCAAATTTGAAATTTTCACATTGTCATCCTCAAGGGTTTTGTAGGTCTTTGGCTTCCTTCCCTTCAATGGCGGTCTTTTTTGACAGCTTAATTGTTCCACCTCACCGTGATCCAATTCCTCTTTGCTGTGATCTTCCTCCTCATTTTTTGTAGCCCCCATGTCTTTTTGCATCTGCTCTTCTTCATAGTTCCCTCAAAGGCCCCCCCCTTTTGCTATGCACCACTAGATTTTCTCTTCCTAGCATTATCTGATAGAGTTTTTGCATCCTTCCTCTCTTTCCAACTAATTCCTTTGTTCTTCAATGATATCAACCTCCCTTTATTGAAGCTGCCCTTGCTTGAGTGTGTACCAATGGCATTCTCCATTACTGGTAATTGTGATTTTCAAAACAATCGCAAACTCCAAAAAAGTCAAAGAACCAAAACTTACACAATCTGGACCAACACAATCAGAACTATATGTTATTCCTTTCTATAGAACTTTACAACAGCTATAAAAATTCACACTTTTCATTATAAACAACCAACACTTTTTTATAAAATTAAGAACGAGTTTGCAAACTCACTTGAGATCACAGCTAGCAAAACAATAGGGCGTAGACTTGGCCGTAGCAAGGTACCAAATTTTCAAGGATTCTAGATATCACATGGACGCATTAATCGGAATGAATAGTTTTACAATCAACAAAACTATGAAAAGCGTAGCAACATTCAGATCTATGACTGCAACCAAACAACAACCTACAAAAAAACAAAGACTATTCATGCAAACTTACTTCAGATGAAGATTGGCCCAAATCGGATTGCACAAGCTTCACGGCGCCGTTTTTGCACAGATCCAAAGGTCCTTCAACAAAATACTTGCGCAAAAAGAATCCCATAGTAGTACATGAAAACAATGTGCGCACCCTATGTCAAATACTATATGTACTCAGTATCTTTAAGCAATGCAAAGTTGGCTTGATCCCTTAGTTTCAGAGTACTTCAGATGCATTGAAGCAAAACTAGTAAGACGTATATTGCAGTTGGAGCTGCAAACACTAAATCAGTTGTAATGATGTACACTTAAACTACAAATCAGTGCATACAAGCAAATTTTGAAAAAAGCAGATAGGAAACTAAACGTGCATGAGCGTCATACTTTGCGAACATAGAAAGAAAGAAGAATTTTTTTGAAAAATGGACACGAGAGGAAGGTGCGAGACGACAATGGAGCATTGTTTGTGCGGGAAATCCTTGAACCGGTGGTCACCGGTTACCATACCCGTGAGTTTGGAGAGTTACTTGCGGTCACCAATTACCAACCCAATGAACTCGGAAATGTAACTGCGGTCACCAGTTTTGTAATAGTACACTAATAGTGAGATAAGATATGGGAGTCTGATAATCATTTTTTTTATTAAGAGTAGTTGTTGTACATTGTACAACAAATTAATCCATGAATCATTTTTATCATGTGCATATTGACTTAGTTAATTTAGGTTAATGGTGCATAGTATGTTAACAAGAGTTTTGTGTACTGCTTTTTATAATTAACTATAATATTCATTTGGAAAATGAGATTGTGCACATATTTTATAAGCAATTTCAATGTTTAAGGAAAAAAAAGACCATATTTATGTGTACATTATAATTCTGAATCATGTCAATTGTGTCACAAGAAAGAATGATTGACTTCATACAATTTCAATTATTTTAAGGAAGTTGGAGGACTAAGATTTTTAAAGATATATATAAAAAATGCCTTTACAAGATAAATTTTGGGGATTGCTAAAGGTAGACCCATATTTGCTAATGCTACACACCCAAGTGTGCTTTGAACATGAAATGTTACAATATAGTGTTGAGTTCTTAGAATTGGATCAAAAGATTTGTTTCACCTCTATAATTCAAAGGGCATATTAAAACAAATTGGAAGTATTTCACTTTGAAACTAAAAAAATATAACATTTGAATTGCTAAACGCAAAAATATACACCCAAACAATTAACAATGTTGTAATAAAAGTTTCACAAAAAAAAAATTTGTTCTTCTTTCCATCACAGAGGTAATAATGTTGTGATTCAGTACTTGAGATACCAAGTTTAAAATTTAAAACCTTCATCTTTAAATTCTCAAACGACGTGCTCATAAGTGTTTAGTCAGCATTAACAATTTTGGGTGTGCATTAATTTACCAATTCACTATATATGAAGATGTCACACAAAGTAACCATAATGAAATACTGAAATATTAATTAGTATGTTATACAACTATTTGGAGAAATGAGTTCATTGTTTTGAAGTCACAACAATGTCATTTGTCATAGGTTTTTATGATTTTGTACATTTAAAGATATGAGTGACATTTGCACGTGTAAGAAAATGAGCATTCTGAACTGTTCACATTGTTGTTGAGTTTATAATAAATGTTATAGACAACTTGATTAGCAAAGAATGATTTGGCCATATTATACTATATGTGGATCATTATTCTTTAGTGTATTAAATGTTCATTTCATTAGAATCTTGTAATTAGAGTTTGAGGAAGTTTGTAATATCATAAGGCAAAATTTGAACAACTTGTAATTGAAATATGAAATTCTATTTCTACATTTATTTTGAATCACTTTGTCATTGCAATAAGGTAGTCAAAATTAAATACATTATTACAATGTATTCTACAAAATTTTCCCAAATTGCTAGAGGTTTAATGAATTGTTTTTAATAAGGGAATTGATATGTGTATCACACTCTTTCAATTATTTTACCACAATCCCGGGATTCATTTTAGATTACTACCATCAAAAAGCTGAATTTCAAAATTTGTAATTCAAATTTGGAAATAGAGACCCTTATTTAGTTTGAAATCATAATAAGGTTCTATTTGAAAAACACTTACTTAAAAAGCTTATCTTTGTTCATAAATTAAAATGAATGTAACACATGTGTTTACTCCTAGCTGAACCTTGTCATTGGGTGTTGTTAAGTAACAATGTTTTTCTATGGTTTTAGTCTAAATGACGGTCTCTATGTCCAAATTTGAATTCCAAATTCTCAAATTTAGCTTTTTCATTTTAGTAATCTAAAATAAATCCCAAGGATATGGTAAAATACTTGAAAGAGTGTGGTACACATATCAAGGCACTTGTAATAATCTTACATTATTCATATAAAATGAGAATAGTAAGTTCCTAGTAATTGGTGAGACATTATCTTTAAACCCATAAAATTCATATAGGATTTAATAATGTATAGTGAAGATTGTTTAAAAATTTCAATTTAGTACAGAGACCCTCAATATCATTGAACACTGGTCAATTACATTTTAACAAATACAATTGCTTCTATGATTCACAAAATTAGTACGGCAATTTTGAGTATTCGTAAACTCAAAACCAGCCTAGTTGGAAAATGAAGATGTTAGAACTTGAACAAATGAGAACTTTGAACTCTTCAATAAATTGTCAAATATAATATTTCATAATCAGCGCCTATAAATGTGTAGATAATACACATGTAGGTGCTCAGCATGTATCAAACAAACAAATTGGGTCAAATGAATTGCAAGAAGACTTTCACAACATTAAATAATATGTTGTATTCAAATGTGAAAATAATATATAATGCAAATAATTAAATTATGTAATATTCAATACAAAATGTTGTTAATAATGTAGATATAGAAAATAAAGAATTTTGTTTGCAATATTGGTTGATATGTGGACTCTAATATTTTTTATCTAAGTGTAATTTAAATTTTTTTGTCTTACATATAAAATTTAAGTGAATTCATATTTCAAATTAAGTATATAATGTATTTTCTAATGCATGCTTGCAGTCCCTCAAATTTGCCATGACTTTATAATTGTTAATACAATTGAATTGATTATATACTATCCACATATACATAAGTTTCAGAACCTTATCTTAAATTCATAATTACTAAATATATATATTTTAAAAGTGGTACCCAAGTTTTCTAGGTAGTAGAGCTTTATGTATTTAACAGGAAAATTTGTTTTGAAATTGTTAGTTTTTTAAAATTACTGCACTTAAAAGGTATCCCTTAATCTAAGGAACTTCAAAAACTTGAAAAAAACATAGTTACAATTTTATTCTCAATAAGGTCACATAAGATTCTATATAACTAACAATCATTCAATTGTTTTGTAAAATTCATAAAATATTAACAAAACTATGAAATAAATAGCCTTAAATTGTAGTACCGTACCCAAAAGATGTGCTTTCTAATATATTTACAAAAGTAATTGTTTATTCTAGCCTAAACCTTGAACCCTTAATTTTTTTTAAAGTATGGGTAAATTCCATTAAATATTATTGTATATTTAGTTGTCAAAAAAAACATCATTAAATACAAATTATTTTCTTTACCGGTCGTTTACAAAATAAAAAACACATTAAACAAACAAAAAAGAATACCACAATGGCAATGACATAGCTTGACAATGTCCTACTAATTACCCTAAACCAAGGTTTCTTTTTTGGTTTTCTCAGCAATGCTTGGTTGGAATTTATTGAAAATGGTTTGTAGCTTGCTAGGTTTGAACTATCCCTTTTTTGGGTGTACTTGAAAGTGGCCCTAGTGCATGCATTTCTACAGCATCATATGTGGGATTTTTTGTGTAAGAAAAAACTATTCATTGGTCATTTTATGAAACAACCAAATAACCATTGCCATAACTGAAGTATTGTATTGAATTAGATTAGGCAACACATCAAATAAATTAAAATGCTCAAATAGTTTAAACTTATGGCATAAATTTTCAATTTGATAAGTACTTAATGAAACCTTGGGCTACAACAAAACTTTCATTGTTGCAATCTGGGAATTTTTTAGGGAAACTCTCCTTTTTTTTCTTGTACGCTTAAAAAGCTAGACTAAATTTCTTTAAGCAATTGGGCCTTGAATTGCCGGAAAAAAACATAACACTGCTGTAAACCATGTCACTTCAAAAATAATTTTTTATACTGGTTGAGGCCACAATCTCCAATTGTAATAAGAAATTAAAAAACAAGATCTCTGTGTTTTATTACACTTGTGGGCCTTAAAACTAGCCAAAACCCTAAACCCTAAACCCATATGCTCTTTGTAAAAAGTAAATTTCATGTATTTATATTTTGTTATCTTTGGATCTCAACTTGAAACTGTGAGTATCAGAAATTTAAATAATTCAAATACTAGTAGTAACTAAATTATTTTTATGATGTATACAACGTTGCTTTTGCATATTATATTATGCATATTAGATTATGCTAAACTACATAATCATAAGTCAAGGATGAAATAGTTATATTGACCTGCTATTTTGTCCCTTCTATTTCTGTATATTATTTCATTAAATATATGAAGAAAACAAAATTTCATCCCAATTTCATCCATAATAATTTTCTAACCATAAGAATTCCATAACAACTATTGAAATAATAATGGTCAATGTTATATTTTAGATGATTTCCATACAATCAATGAAAAAAGAAAAGGCGAGGGAAAACTACATTGGATACGATTCTTAAATTTGAAATTAGTTACTGTAAAGGGCCCACTAAAAGGTGGAATAGCGTGGCCATGCACTTTGTTCCTACCAAATTGGCAAAAGTATATACATGTGTCAAAATTTCCGAATGGGCGCCTTTGAACCATTGGTCAATACACATCCATGATTAAGAACCAATCGCTGCAAATCCAAAGCATGAACTTCTGAAGCCATAGTTCTGAAGGGCAGAAAAATACAAATTTGTATTTTGATTGTACTTCTGTACTCTTCATTTTTGCCAAAATTGGTACATCTCTAATGTACTTCTACCCAGGTGCTTGCGTCTATTTGGAATTGGAAAAGACAAAGGTGTCATGCTTTATTGACTGTTAGCTTTAGAAATTGATCACAATACAACAACAATTTATCATAACAATTGAAGAATCTAGTAAAAAAAATTACAAAAAGGAAATGCAAGACAAGAGAGAATCCAAGAGGAGAAAGTCTAAAAGTTAGAATAAAACACGAGGGACTTGTTGGACAATACAACCTACAATATTGGCGATGGAGGTAGCGGTTGATCTCAACAAGGGCTCTACACTCCACACGGATAAGGTATGGTGAACCAACCCTCCCATTTTTCTCTATTTTTCATTTTGACAAATTAAACTGTATTTGTGAAATATCCACTTGCGTACTTTTTACTTCTCCTTTCTATCTAGTTAGTTTAAAAACAAACAAAAAACATAAAAAGAGATTCATTGCTTGGAAAGCATTTCTAGATTGGACATTCACAACGCATTCTTTCCCTTTTTTTCCATTTACTCCTAGAACCTCGTTGTGTTTTGCACTTACACTAGGGAGGGGGGAGTTTTGGAGCACTCATACAAAACGTCATAACTTCACACCGCGTGCAATGTTGAGTAACGTAAATTCTTACATTTGTAGATTGTGAAGGTTTACTTGTCTGTAGATGTGGTGATTGTATTGAGAGATTTTGTGTACTTCCAAAAATTCATAAATGTTTGTGTCCATGTTTTCAAGTGGCATCAAAGTTTAAAGAGTTAATGTATTTAAATTTTTGTCATATTTTTTTTATCTTGTTGCATGTTTTACATTTTAATGATCTCATAGAATGTCAACTTGTTGAAATTTAAAATCAAATTTTGTAACATCTTTTTGTATGTTATTGTCACCTATGATGTATTTTTGTGATTTCGTGTTCAATTGCAAAAAATGAGCTAAAAACACTTGGCAAGTATGGTACATGGAGATGTAGGCAACACAAAAAAAGACTCAAAAACAATATTTGCTCTTGTTGTTTT
This sequence comes from Ulota crispa, assembly GCA_963920765.1. Lineage (NCBI taxonomy): Eukaryota > Viridiplantae > Streptophyta > Bryopsida > Orthotrichales > Orthotrichaceae > Ulota > Ulota crispa. Next base: position 5,041,392 of record OY987252.1, read on the forward strand.
ACTTGTAGAATTTACAATAGCTACCATTTTTATGTGACTAGTGGTAGTCATTCAAACACCTAATCATGAATCTATATATACAATGATGATCAAATTGATGGCTTTAGTCTTAGATTGTGACTATACATAGATTACAATTACATTAGCCAAGACTTATTAAGAAAATTATATGACTAAAAATAGTCTTTGAGTAATCATATTAGTCTACATGTAGTCATTGATTTGAAATAAAAATGCTTGCAAAAGTGCATGATTATTATTAAAGTTGATCGAGCATAGTCACATGTGATAGCTGTTGTTGACTAAGTGTAATCATATTTCAACCTACATAATTTGTTACCAATTTTAGTCATTATATATATATGACTAAGCGTAGTCATATTAACTAAAATTATGACTATGACTAGTCATGGCTAATCATTATTAGACTGAACCCAAAGTTCTATATAAACATGATTAAAATGAGTCATAAAACATTCAAATAAATGACTTACCCTAGTCATGGTAATTATACATTTTTTTACATATATGATAGAACACAATCATACTTCTCCAACCTAAACCAATAGATATGATTACGTCTATTAGGGAAGCTACTTCAAAACCTTCCATTTTCTCTTACTTTTGACTTTAGAGTATCTTTTAGTTTAAATTTCTTTCACTTTAGATCAGAGTTTATACAGACGTTGAGATTGAAGTGTTGTTCAAACTCAACAACACATCTCTTAGAGCCTCTTTTGTTATTTGTTCCTCATCTTTGAATCTCAATTCATATTTAGTCATTGTCAAATGTTTTTGTATTTCTCTGTCCTTGATAGTTTATTGAGTCTAACCTCACTTGAGTATTAGGACCCTTATTAGAAGTTGCAGTTTACTCCTTCTAATCTAATATCTCATCCATTACAACATTTGTATTTTGTTTTTTTTGTGAGAGTTGCGGACATTCCCTCTCTTTAAAGGATTGAAGGTATAGAGCTTGCAATTTAATCCGTCTAAGTCAATATTTCATTTCATATATTCTATTATTTTTTCTTCTAGTATGGCTGAGCCTCAAGATTTTATCATGCTTGAATCTATTGAGTCTAAATTAGAGGCCATCCTCAATGCTATCACCACGTTATCAAATCGGACAACAACAATTGAATGTGTCACTGGTGGTCTTCAACAAAGCCAACCTCTTGCCAATCTAAAGCAAAGAATTCTGCTTGTGGTTTGACAAGATTTACCACTACCACCACCATTGCAACAAATTAAACCTTGTGTCAATCTTTTTGAGAAATTTGATAGCACGCACTCCAAATTTCAAGAATTTGTTAATCAAATTCAATTAATAATTGCTTAATAGTCGAGACGCTACCTAACACAAGAATCACAAGTTAGATTAGTTGGAACATTACTTACTAGACAAGTTTTATTGTAGTTGCTCCATTATTTGAGAATGACTTACCTATTTTGAGCAACTTTGACATTTTTCTTAGAAGGTTTGCAGAAGCATTTGGTGAATACAATAAGGTTCGTTGAACAATAACAAAAATTTGGTTCCTACAACAATGGACACGTTTTGCATGAACTTACTCCGCAAATTTTAGAGAATTTGTGTGTAACATTAGTTGGAATGAAGCAGCACTTATAAGTCAATTCTATTATGGATTGGAAGATATTGTGAAAGATTTATTTTTATCACTTATTAATCCGCAAACACTGAACGAGGCAGTTAGTCAAGCCATCAAGTGCAACAATTAGCTTTTCCAACGCCGCCAAAACTAGTCTCTAGCAAAAAAACAGATGATTTGTCCTAATCACATATATCAATAAGTAGTTCAACTTTGCATTTATAGACTACAGACATGCAAATTGACACAATATGTATCAAACGTCTCATTCCAGAAGAGAAAAAATGTCATTTGGAGGAAAGACTATGCTTGTATTGTGGCAATAGAGGCCATAATGTCTTTAATTATCTAAAAAAACCAAGTCAAGATATTCTCAAGACTAGAGCTGTCATCGTTTAAGAAAACAAAGATGCCTTATTACAGCAAGAACCATGTAGCTAGATAGTTTGATTTTGCAACAATATCTAGGTTTCTCCTTTTCAGCTCAACTTGTCTCATATTTTATTGTTCATACATCTATTGGTCCTCAGAAACTTAAAACCACTGCTATATTAGAATTATAAGCATCTGCTTATTTTTTTGATGAAAAATTTGTTAAGAGTCATAAATTCTCTCTAATTCAAAAATCTTAGCCTGTCCATGTAGAAGTGAGAAATGGTCAATATTTGTCTTCTGGCAGTGTCACACATGAAACAATGCCTTTAAAAGTGAAATTTGGAGACTATAGTAGCCAAATTATTTTCAATGTTATCAAAACCTTGTCAAATCTTGTTATTTTTGGTTTTTTGTAGTTAAAAGAGTATAATCTGCTAGTAGATTGGAAGTTACAAAAAACAACTTTCTTTAAAAATCATCTAGTCAATAGACCTGTTACACAACATGTTGAAAAACCTATTAACAAACAAACTAGCAAACCGCAAATGAAAAAACCACTATTTATTAGAGCAAGAGCGGTTATAAAAATGTCTAAAAAATACACATCATTTATTATCTATGCAGCTCCAACTGGTGAAGAAAAAATCACACCAGCTAATATCTTAAAGCAGTATAAAGATTTTAAAGATGTCTTTTTGAAAAAAAAGACGATATACTATTAAAATACTGACCGTATGATTATGTTATAGACTTAGAAGAAGAAGAAGAGCAAATTCTTTTTGGCTCAATGTACAACCTATCGCAAACAAAGTTGGCAGAATTTCAAAGTACATTGACAAGCATTTGGCCAAGAATTTCATTCATCACTTCAAATCATCTCTTGGAACACCCATTCTATTTGTGACAAAGAAAGATGACTCTTTACAAATGTGCTTGCATTATCCAAGTCTCAACAAGATAACAAAGAAAAATTGCTATTTATTACTTTTGATATCGAAACTTTTAGATGAATTTTGAAGTACAAATATTTTTACCAAAATTGACATATGTGGAGGTTCTAACCTTGTATAAAAAAACAACAAAAGCGAATAGAATATGGCCTTTTGTACAAGATATGGCCATTTCAAGTACAATATCATGTCTTTTGGTTTTACAAATATCCGGCAGTCTTTCAATACATGATGAATGACATTTTTGGAAACATCTTGACAACTTTGTTGTCATCTATTTAAATAACATTCTGATATTTTCCAAAAAAGCAGATCATGAAAAATACGCTCGTTTAGTCTTTGAAAAATTATGCAAACAAAGACTCTATGCCAAACCAGAGAAGTATTTATTTCACTAAACTAAGATGGAATTTTTGGGTTTTTACGCAACTATAAAGGGTTTGAAGATAGATCTCAAGAAAGTGAAAACTATCTTGGCTTGGAAAGTTCAAAAGACTATTAAAGATGTAAAATATTTTCTTGGTTTTGTTAACTTCTATCGGATCTTCATCAAAAGTTATTCTCTAATTATTGCTCCACTCACTTGGTTGATAATCAAGGACAAGCTTGACTGAAGACTACTAGCGGAGATTGCTTTTTAAAATCTAAATATCATATTTACTACTGCACCAATTTTAATACACCCAGATTTTTCAGAAGCATTTTATTTAGAAACCGATGCTTCAAACTTTGCTTTAGGAGCTGTATTTTTATAATTAGGTGAAGACAAGAAGCTTCATCCAATGACATTCTACTCTTGGAGATATTTTGCTGTCCAAATTAATTATGAGATTCACAACAATGAATTTCTTGTTATTGTGGATTTTTTCTTAAGAATGGCGTCATTTCCTAGAGGGAGCTACATACCCGGTGACTGTTTATACAAATCACAAGAATTTGAAATATTTCATATCATCTTGTGTTTTGAATTGACTTCAAGCTCAATAAAATATGTTGCTATCTCGGTTTGATTTTATTATCACATATTGATCAGAAAAGCAACAATGACTATCTAATGCTTTATCAAGAAGATCTTCTTTTGCACCCAAAGCTAAAGAAGCAATGCCCAATCAACAACACGGAACTTTGTCAAAACCAGAGCTATTTCTCCTTTATGCTACTATTATACAATTATCTATTAATGAAAAATTCTTCAATCAAATGAGCTTTGCAACTATTAGGATCATGTAGTCTTCAACATAAAAAGTTGCCTTAATGAAAAAAAAAATTTTAAGGCGGATAAATATTTATTATATTTTTATGAACGTTTGTTCATTCCAGAAGGTCCAACACAACTTTGCATTTATCAATCTCGTTATGAATTCCCAACCGCGAGCCATTTTAAATACAACGAGACTCTGGAACTTGTTTCTAAGCATTTTTGGTGCTCCAAAATGTGGACAGATGTGACAAATTTTATTACATCTTGTGACATTTGTTCAATGTCCAAGAATCCTCAACATTGCCCTTATGAACTGTTACAACTATTGTCTATTTTGAGTCAACCATGGTCATTAGTTTTTCTAAACTTCATTATAGATTTACCGTCATCAAATACATTTGACATCATCTTTGTTGTAGTACATTGGTTAACAAAATGACACACTTTATCCTTTGCCAAAAAATTTCATCAAGTAAAAATACGGCAAGACTAGTTCTTAATAATATGGATTGATGTCATGGTTTATTAGACAATATTGTACTTGATCAAAGACCCTAATTTGCATCAAAGTTTTGAATGAATGCATGGTCAGCTAAACCAAAATGCGTGTCTCATTCAATTTTCAGGAATATGTTTTGATTGCATGGTTTATATTTTATAAAAGAAAGAACTTAGAAACATCTTAAATTAGTGAATATATTTTGTACTTATTCATAAAACAAAATATGTAATTAATGTTTGTTAAAATTGATAATATAAGAAATAAAAGATTTTTCAATGCATATATTTGGATTGTCCCATTTACAGCATTCTATGAAAAAGATAGACATAATGTATCAAGTTAGCAATAATGCATACATAGGGACTACATATGTGATTTAGCATCTTTTAAGTATATCAAAAACGTGCTATAATTTTAGATAAGTGATATACAATAAAAATTATGGACTTCTTAGTGCCAAAATTAAGGCTAAATATTTAGGCGGCAATATTTTAAAGATTTTAACAATTTATTAGTTTATTTATTTTTCTTTTGCAAAAGCCTTTCTAATGGCTGCATGAGCTTGGTATTTTTTTTATAATGCACGTATTTGTATAAAAGAAAACAAATACTTTGTGATCCATACTTGCAGAAATCTCAAAATTATGAACTTTTTATGAGGTTTTATGTGCCGTTTTTGGTCTACTCAACCATGCAAATTCCATTTTGGAGACCTTTTTTTGAGATATTGAAGAAGGATATTAACCTCTCTTCAACTTTCCATCCTCAAATTGACGGACAAATAAAACAATTTAATCAAGTCTTTGAACAATATTTACACAGTAGCATTAGCTATCAAAGTTGTCTTGTCGGATAGATTTTGGGGTTTGGTCATTGTTTTATCTGTCTGACATCTGATGTTACACATGACAAGTGTCATGTATGAATGACAATATTGTCTAATAAGGCTTTATTTAATTGCTGAGATTATTTGAAAATCTACTTCAAATATGATCCAAAATGTAGAATCTAATAAGTGTATATTGAATTGAGATACTTTAATAAATGAAACATTAATATGTCAAGATTGGAAAAAAAATGCTTTATTTAAAATTCAACCTTAAAATTGACTTTACTAGATGGATGGAGGGTCTCTTGTTCGTTTGTAACGTCAAGTTTGTCAAACTATTGCCATGTCGAGAAAGACAACCATATTAGCTATCAGCAAGACAACTGAACTACATACTTGCTATTAATAGAATTTGCATATAACAATACACTTCATGCTTTAACTCAGTAAATACCATTTTATTCCAATAATGGCTATCATCCAAAGTTTGATTTGTTGGATTCACCAGCAAATAATAACCCACCAGTTGACGACCTTTGCAATGCAATTATTGCAAATTCAATATGTTTTGAAGCTTCAACTACAATCTGCACAAGAGTTTTACAAGACAATTGCGGACTAATCTTGCAATCATGCACCTAATTTTCAAATCAAAGATAAAGTATGGCTTTTTTAATGGAATATTCAGACCAAGCGGCCATGTGACAAGTTAGACTACCAGAGATTGGAACCATTTGTCATTCTAAAACAGATCAATCCAATGGCATACCGTTTGAAGCTACTAGCTTCTATGAAAGTACATCCAGTCTTTCATGTATTTTTTTAAACTTTATCAACAGTTATATTTTTTAGAGAGAAGACAATTGCCACTATTGAGTGTTGAAATTGAAAACCACAAGGAATATGAAGTGGAATAAGTATTGAACTTATAACAAAGGTGAGGCAAAGCAGAATATTTGGTACACTAAAGCGGTTCTGATATCAACGAGCATACGTGAGAACTAGCCAAGAATCTCATAATTGCGTCAAAAATGATACAAAAATTTCATCAACTTTATCCGGACAAATTTAGGGCTCTTTTTTGAACTTATCACTTAAAAAGGGGATAATATTATGGATATTACTTTAGAATCTTCTGATTTCTTTTACTTTAGAATTTAAAATATTTTTTACTTTAGATTTCTTTCACTTTAGATCAGACTGTATATAGAAATTGAGGTTGAAATGTTATTTAGACTCAACAACACATCTCTTGGAACCTCTTTTGTTATTTGTTCCTCATCTTTGAATCTCAATTCATATCTAGTCCTTGTCAAATATCTTTGTATTTTTGTGTCCATGACAATGTCTAGTCATAATTTGTGACTACAAATAGTTATATTTGTCAAAAAATATGACTATGCAAAGTCACAAGATTAGGAATTCTAAACCAAGTTCTAGTTGAGGTTATTAACCCCTAAAGGCCCAAGTAATTTTCTCCAACGAAAGTCAATGTTAACTGCCACTTTAGGGGGAATGAGTAGAAAAGTAGAAAATAAAGTTTGTTTTGCAAATCCAACTAGATATTTTTGTCTTAGACTAGAAGAGGTATTTGTGGGAAAAAATCATGTCATTCTAGATGGAGAGGAGGAGTGATATTTACATCTAAAGTGAAAAAAAATGTTTCCTTTTGTGCTATCCAAAAAATTTCAAAAGCCTTTGTCCCTACTTAGTCGCTAGAGGTACACATTCTTTTTCTCAATGTAGGCAATATATAAGAAATAGACTGCTCTGCCTGCAATGTCCAATAACAGCGCTGAAATATTGAATCTATCAATACCATAGCCAATGGCATACGACTTCAAATCTAACAGGCCCTTCCCCGTCATTTTTTGGAATAGGGGATCTCCTAACGTTGGCAACAACTACGGCAGTGGCAAAATTGCCGAAAGGAGAAGAACAAGCCTCTCCAAAGCTTGCTCTTCTCTTTTGGAGACGGAGGTCTTTCAATAAGTAACATCAAGAACAAGAACTTTACCTTTACTAAAAGGGGCCACCGCTTATACTATACTAATGTCTCGGCCGCTTGCGAGGGACGTTGGGCAAATTTAGCAAAAACTCAAGGGTCACAGAAAATTTACTTACGGTGGAAACGTTACTACTATTTTAATCTATTTGACCTAATAAAAGTTACAAAATTGTATATTGCAAAATCAAATGAAAATTTGAGAACATTACTTCAGGAGTCAACAAGTCCACTCTCGATGATTCAAGGCATGACTCGTCTTATCATCATTGATAAAATGAAGGACGGATCTTTTCAGTTTCAAGCAACCGGTAAGTTTTTTAGAACATCAATAGGTGCTAAGAACAAGAAGGAAATATGAAGCCTATTGCTAGAAAACAATGGGCAAGGACAGAAGGCCCAAAGATTGATAAATAAACCATGGGTTCACTGGGTCATTCCTACCTACAACTTGGACTATCACCCTTTTTTTTGAACATTACACTTATTGAACAAAGGATAACTAGATTGGATTTGTTTTATGTGGTTAACTATGCAGTAAGGTCCCATACTTTTTTTCTTCTATACGATCTGTATCTTGCTTGTAAAATTACTGAAATTGCGGAAGCACATTATTACAAACATATTAACAAAAAGGCCAAAGTTTTGACCTTGAAAGGTTTCACTAAGATCATAGTTCAATAAAACAAGAAGCAGACCCTTGATAACGGCACCTAAAGATCCACTGTAGTATATTACGTTTTATTCCCAGGTAAAAATGAACTAGACATTCTACTCTTTGAGTTTTGATGAGCGTAGAGAGCTGTTTGCGGGAAAACTTGCAAGTACAGTTTGGTGGAAGGCATAAGGGCTCTTGAGACCAAGGATTGGTCGTCGACCCAACCTTATGAGTATTTGGACTATAACAATTTTGATGAACAGTCACTAACTTTTGATAATTATATGATTCCAGAAGATGACTTAGAATTGGGTCAATTGCGCTTATTAGAAGTAGACGATTGAGTAGTTGTATTAGCAAAAATTCATCTACGTATGATTATAACATCTGCTAATATACTTCATAGTTGGGTTGTACCCTCCTTAGGTGTAAAATGTGATGCTGTACTTGGTCGTTGAAATCAAACTTCCATTTTTATTAAACAAGAAGGAGTTTATTATGGTCAATGCAGTGAACTTTGTGGAACTAATCATGCATTTATGCGTGTGCTTGAATAAATAGGCCGACTGCTGAGCCTATTCTGGCTCAGTTGCACTTTCTCAAACAAGACAAACCTGGGTGCGAGCTATCCAAAAAAGCTATCATAGCAATATCATGGCTTGAGCAATAGGGAAAAGCCGGGGATTGATGGGCTTGCCCCCATTAGGGTCCCCAGGAAAGCAAAGGATATGGTTAGAATAATGAGCTTGAAACGCAAAGCCCGTCCTAAGCTGGACCAAACGTCCCAAGCAAGATATAGCAACAAGCGAGTGGTTAGTAAACCAATAGTGTTAAACCCGCAGTTGATGGCATTAGCTTTTGCGGCACTTAGGAAACCATAGGGCACTCCATACAGAGTAATTCCGAGAAATCAGACTCCTGCGCAAGAACCTAAATTCTCACTAGGAGGTAAAACCTAATTTAGACCTATGGAAGTCAGGGCTAAACATCCCCATGACAGTGTCGTGAGGGAGTTCAAAGGCCTCATAGTATTATAGGCCTCTTCAGGTCATGCAAAAGGGGCCAATCCAAGATCATACTTTTCCTTTATTAAGAAAACAGGAGCTCTCAACAAGTCTATACGCTAGTTTACGCTCAAGTTAAACTAGTCAGATCTTGTTTGTCTTTCAACGGCCATATAGGTAAAAATCTACAAAAGAAAACACAGCAAATACTACTATGGATTCATCCCAATGAATATTGAGCGATTCTTTGTTTGATACGAGGCTATTTGAAAAAAGCAAAAAAAAATGACACCGAGATTTCTAAGGAATACTCTGAATAGAAAAAAACCCCAGCCCATTTAGTAAATAAGCCAAGCAAAAGTCATTTATTTTTCACACTGCCAAAAATACCCAAGCCAAGCGAGATCAAATTGAAGGCAGCAGCAGCGTGTGAAAAGACCTCCGGCTAATGCTGGAGGTCCTATTTTCTACCTACTTTATTTGGTTGCTTGCGCGGATTTTGGCCACACAAAGGAAGCCAAGGATATGTTCCAATTACACGCGGGCCTGCTAAGGGCCAAAGGCCATAAAGATTTTTAAGTTTGAGCAATTAGCGCTCCCACGTAAGATTGTAGATGCGAGATGGGGCGCCAAAATTGGCTTGCTCAAGGTTCTTTTGATTGTGTACTATTCACAAATCTAATTGAGGAGATATACATAGAGGTGAGCGACGTAAGAGCTAAAATTTGCTCGGGAAATGTTACCTATGACTAGTGTAAGTATAAAACTGCTGTGTGGACAACAAATACCACAGCGCCGCCAACAGTGATTTGTGGGCTACAGCACAGATTAAGATACTGAAAACTCTAACTATTTTGCCTAAGGTCCAAGGTTAAGATCTAGGAAAGTGAGCAGTACAAGCTGAAAGGCTCCCATATTGTTTGGAAGGCAGGGGCTCTTCCTGACCCCTATCCATTATTGTAGAAGCTATTTCTTTGGATGATGATGTTTCTTGGATATCAAATAAATTAGACTAAAAAGCAAACAAGACGAATTATGAGTGTCTCTCAAAAGCATCCTTATCATTTAGTAGATCCAAGTCCATGGCCTCTTTTGGGTTCATTGGGAACTTTGGCAAGCACCATTGGTGGTGTTATGTACATGCACTCTTTTATGGGAGGTGGAACACTTCTTAGCTTAGGTTTGGAAATGATCCTATATACTAAGTTTGTATGGTGGTGCAATGTTATACGTGAATCCACTTAGAAAGGACATCATACATTTGTGGTCCAATTAGGACTTTGCTATGGTATGATTTTGTTCATTGTGTCTGAAGTCATGTATTTTTTAGCTTTTGTTTGGGCTTTTTTTCATTCTTCTTAAGCACCTACGGTAGAAATTGGAGCTATTCAGCCCCCCAAAAGAATTGATGTGTTAAATCCTTGAGGAATTCCTTTTCTAAAAACCCTTATTTTATTTTCATCTGGAGCTGCCGTGACTTGGGCTCATCATGCTATATTAGCTGGATTCAAAAAACAAGTTGTTTATGCTTTAGTAGCTACCAAGCGACAGTCAAATTACCAAGGAAACTTTTTGATTACCTCTTGTAATCATACCATTGCTGATGCTTGCAATGAGACGGATGCAACTTACCATTTAAACCAACCAGGACAATAGCATGTTGCAAAAGGAAAAGACAGGGTTGAGCAACTCTAGAGAACTTTTCCAACCGTGTCTTGGAAATATAGCCGAATGGATCATTCATGAATGTGAGGTGTTTATGAGACACTAACTCAAGCGTGTTTGGTTAGTTTATTGACCAACCAAAAATATAACAACGCTATCTCCTCCATGGCAAAATGGTAGCCTGCTTGTGGCAAAGCAGGAGGAGGTCCTAATTTCAATATGAAACAATAACACTAGAAACACAGCTGCTTTTTTGTCTGAATTAGCACTATTAATTGGAAATCTTATGTGTTTTCATGTAAGTATAAGTGTACCTTGGTAGTACTGGTGAACTAAAGAGCCATGATCTGGCTATCTAGGATAGATGACTCGTAATATCCGCCTACCCGAAAGAGAGCTGGCAACAGTAAAGCACTTGACTTGATCTCATTTGTTTAAGGGCAAAGCAAGAAGGAGTCTAAATCATTGTACGGCAATGATTTTCATTTATGGACTTTACGTGATTGACACGGGAAATTTGACTTCAGGTCAAAATAGAATTAAGCATAAGCCTTTATAAAGCACTACATGCCCTATAGAGTAAAAAATTAGATTGGTGAGCTGTGTGATAGGTAACTATCTTGCACGGTTCGGAGAGCACTTTATTATGTCAGATGAATAAACGGCAACCAAGTTGTATGGCTCTATGAAGTAACTTTTGACTCTACCATTTTGTTGGCTCTAGTCTTCACCAGGTTTCAAGGAATGGAATATGTAGAAGTACCTTTCATAGTTTTTGATGGTATTTATGGTTCTACCTTTTTTTTAACCATAGGATTTCATGATTTTCATGTTATTATAGGTACCACTTTCCTAATAATATGTGCTATATGTCAATATCTAGGGCATTTTACCCAAATGCATCACTTTGGCTTTGAAACAGCTGCTTGGTATTGACATTTTGTTGACGTGGTTTGGTAATTCCTATTTGTATCCGTTTATTGGTGGGGAGTTAATTAAAAAAAAAAAAAAAAATCTGGAATAGATCTTTTTCCAACCTAATCATACTTTATTTAAAGATAGAATTTCCTTTAGTTTGCTTTTTTTCCCAAGACCTGGGCTTGTAATGATGGTGGTATTTGTGATTAATTCAAGTGATTCTAATATGGATCCTAGTACTTTTTAGAAGGAAGGTATCCATATACTAGTGATGTCACAAGGCAAATATTTTGATAGACTTAAAAGTTATCAATAACTTAATTATTACTCTAAGAGGAAGCTTGAGGTCTATAAGGAGCATTATGATGTCAATCCAAAGGGCATAAAAAGTATCCCAACCTTGTTGCTGAAAAAAGAATATGTTGCTATGCCCTATCAAGTAATATGCAACCTGCCTTTTTTTCTAATAGCAATTGAATGGATAAAACCCTAGTTGCTTAAAAGCAACCGTTAAATTTGCTTAAGAAAAGCAAAGAAGGTGGTTGACCAAGGCCGCGCGGCACATGCGTGCTTGTCCTAGGCCGGTTTGCTTAGGGTGTTGCTTATGCAACTCTTTGGAGAAGCTTTGTGCTGATGGTATACCAGTAAATTTTTTTTGTGGGAACTGAATAATAAATATAGCTTTGTGGTCTTCTTTGTCCATCTTGCGGGGGTGCGCAGCTTCTGCGAGAACTTGCGCGCCTCCCTCCCCCTCCTTTTTGTGTCTGTCTAGCCTTGACCGCTTCATGCATAAAATGTGGCATTATGTAAAGTTTACATACATATTAAAATAGATGGGCTAGATGCACTAAACAATAAAACTACTTCATTAGTTATAGGAAATGTTTATATGTATTTTGGAAAGATGCGTAGCATTTGGTTGGTTTTGCAAATAAAGAAAAAAAAAAAAAAAATATATATATATATATATATATATATATATATATATATATACATATATATATATTTTTCTTTGTTTTACTAATCAATAGAAAAATATGCTATGCTCCATGGCCTAGTTGATTTACAAGCTTGTTGGATCAGCCCAAATTGAATCAAAGCTTTGGAAAGGCGGAAAAGCCGGTTCTTTGATTGAACATGGAAAAAGAGAAATGAATGCATTCTTCTTGCGCAAGTATTTTGTCAATGCTTAAAAGCAAGGAGCCGTAAACCATATATAGAGCAAAAAAATCTATATACAGCTCTGCAATAGGTGTTTGTGGCATTGGCCATAGCAAATGTTGGTGTCATGTTCATAATTCTTATGACATTTCACATCTTTATTCTAGAAAAAAAGGCAACAAAATGAGACTATATATCATTGATGTTTCAGCAAAAATCTTTGGAATAATAATACCCCTTTTACTAGAAGTAGCCTTCTTAGTTCTAGCTGAACGTAAAATAATGGCTTCTATGCAACGCAAAAAGGGTCCTAATGTAGTGGGATTGTTTGGATTGTTACAACCTTTAGCAAATGGTTTAAAAGTAATGATAAAAGAACCTATTTTACCAAGTAGTGCTAATTTATTTATTTTTCTAATGGCTCCCATAATTACATTTATGTTAAGTTTGGTTGCTTAGGCTATTATACCGCGCGTCGTGCAAGGTGCTTTTGTTGCTATGGGGCATATCTTGGTGCCCAATATCTAGTCTGCGTTAATGGAGTAAATCACCCAGAGGTAGCGTTGCTGCAATGCGCTTGGAAAAGCATCTGGGAAACCAAGTCACAACCCATATTTCAAAGGACAACTCAAAAGATACTGTTGGGGTTGATGAGGCTGACAAATCCAAATTACGTAGCTACTGCACGACAGCATTTACCAAGCCAGCGGGTAATGACTTGGTCTTGGAATTGGTTCTTTTGGTAGGTTTAATGGAGGCTGAAGACGAAAAAAAAGAAAGATTTTTGGGGGCATTCTAAGCAAGGGAATAATACTATGCAGACATCTTACCTCGACAAACAAGTGAAAAAAGTTGAAGACACAATCACGGGATTGACATACTCTCTAATGAGAGGGTCGGCGGAGACGGTATAGTAAGTAAATAGGGAAATCAACCAAGCCAGGTATTGAAGGGCTGCAATCATGATCCAATGGTAGAGTGCCACAAATGTGGTGAAGGCGGCAACTCTTCAACTCTTCTGAGAAGACGAGTTGGTCATAGCAGACACAACAATGTTGCTACAATCTCATTCAATAGGTACCTCGTGAAGCGTGTCAATATATACATACATATATATATATATATATATATATATATATATATATATATATATATATATATATTTGTTGATGTGCTCTAGTAAATCAATGGCGGAGAGTTTTATGACAGAAAACTGTCACATATGGTTTGGAGGGCGGGAAAATCTCTGACCCCTACTTTTGATTATGGTATGGTATTATCAGATTTAAATGTAGGTATACTTTATCTATTTGCTATATCTTCTTTAGGCGTTTATGGTATTATTATAGCAGGGTGGTCCAATAATTCTAAATATGCTTTTCTAGGAGTATTACAATCTGCAGCTCAAATGGTTTCTTATGAAGTTTCTATCGGTCTTATTATAATCACCATTCTCATTTGTGTAGGTACTTGTAGTTTTAGTAAGATTGTAATTGCGCAAAAGCAGATATGGTTTGCTGTGCCCTTAGTTTCCATATTTATTATGTGCTTCATTTCTTGTTTAGTAGAAACTAATTGAGCTCCTTTTGATTTACCAGAAGCAGAAGTTGAATTAGTTGTGGGCTATACTATAGAAAATTCTTCAATGGGTTTTGCTCTTTTTTTAGGGAAATATGCTCATATAATCTTAATGAGGTATGGAGCTTTGCATCTGACATTTGTTGAGTTGCGACCCTTTGCAGGAGCCAGTGCCCTTTCAAGGGCCTTATGCAGTAAATCCTTGTGAGCGATCTGAAGACCAATAGGCTTGCAAAGCTTTTGGAGAAGGGTAGCCTAGTGTGTCAATACAACAACAAAACGCAAACTCATCGGACGACCTATCTAAGACTAGGGAGATACCCTAACTAAGTGGGTACCTCGTAACTTTTCCCTTGACCTACACGTGTACCAAATGCTCATATGAGAAAGTGCGTTTCTAGGTCTGGAATTAGGGAGGGTTGCTGCAAGAAAAAACTTCTCGTCTCATCCAAGGGGTGCAAACACACTTGCGCAAATTACATATGATAGCTACAAAGGTGGCACGGGAAGGAAACAGTACCCCATATCTGGAGATGAATGTAAACCCATTGAACAAGGCTAATCATTTTGGTTCTAGGAGATAGAACTTAGCGGCGATGGTGGACATTAGTCTAAAAATTGGGGGTAGCAAGCCCAAATCACTAGGGCGCAAAGCGCAGCACCTATATTATTGCGGACAATAGACTACTACTTGCGCCTTATTATGAGCAAATCCAGTCTAAACCAAGCAGCTTAAAATCTGACGGAAAAGAAATTTTTCCCGCTCTGTGCCGATCATCCACACTCAAACATCCATGCGAGGGCTTTGTGATTCAAAAACCTAAGCGTAGCTTTGGTTAGAGGGGATGAGACTCCAGATTTCCAGAATGAAGCCATATGACGCAAAAGTTTCATGTAAGGTTCTTTGAGAAGAATGCAAATATTTATTATTCTCAAGCTCCAAGGGACCACAAAGCTACACTCTTACTCTCCTAGTCTATGTACATTGCTTTTTCTAGGAGGTTGGCTGCCCATCCTAGATATTCCTATTTTTTATGTGATTCCGGGTTTGATTTGGTTTAGTATCAAGGTTCTTTTCTTTTTGTTTGTATATATATGGGTTCGTGCAGCATTTCCACGATATCGTTATGACCAATTAATGAGGCTTGGTTGGAAAGTATTCTTACCTTTATCATTAGCTTAGGTAGTTTTTGTATCTGGTGTTCTAGTTGCCTTTGACTCGCTTCCTTAATTCATTGAACAATTTTGTTGCAGTGCAACTAAAAAGTATACATTTTTAATTAAAAAAAACTCCATTAAATAGCAGCTAAAAAACCAAATGAATTGATTATTGATTAGAAGAAATATAAAATAATATATTTTATTTGTTCTATTGACTTCATAAATGCAAGCTTTGAGAGAAGCAGAGAGAGGCTTGGCCTCTCTCTCTCTTTGAGCGTTCCAAAACAAATAAAATATATATATATATATATATATATATATATATATATATATATATATATAATCTAAGGCCTTGTAATGATGGGTAAATCTTGCCCATGATGGATTGCGTTAATCATGAAGAACACAAAGTTTCCATGATCTGCAAAAATGAGAAAGCATGAAACATTCATATGGCACAACGATTGTCAATTCTTAAACAACCTATATTTTCTACATTTAACAATCATTTGATAGATTATCCAACCCTAAGCAATATAAGTTGTTGGTGGAGTTTTGGTTTGTTGGCTGGTCTTTGCTTGTTCATTCAGATAATTACAAGCGTTTCTTTAGCTATGCATTATACGCCTCATGTGGATTTAGCTTTCTTAAGTGTAGAACACATCATGAGAGATGTGAAAGGTAGCTGGTTGCTTTGTTATATGCATGCTAATGGGGCAAGTATGTTTTTCATTGTGGTTTATCTTCATATTTTTTGTGGTCTATATTATGGAAGTTATTCGAGTCCTAAGGAATTAGTTTGGTGTCTTGGAGTTGTCATTTTATTTTTAATGATTATAATAGCTTTTATATGATACATACTACTGTGGGGTCAATTTGGCCCCTCCTTCTACTAATAGGAGGATAAAAAACCCCACTAAATGCAGGAAACTCTTTATTTCTAAAGTACTTTTCTCCTATGGAAGGCGCAAAATGGATGATTTTTGGTGGCGATCCCTAAAATTTTAGCCTTGTTGTCTTGTGTGGGTTTAAATTCTAAGTAAAAATCCTTAGCATGTCATCATAGACAATCCGCAAAAAAACATTTGCTACACAAAAATAGGAGTCTTCAGCCTTGGAAAAAATAGCATAGAGATTTCCTCAGAGACTACACGTGGGGTGCCTAGACTATCATTGATCTTTGGCTAGGTAAATATATAATCTTGTTTCTCTCTAAAACGTCATGTCTATTTCACTCTAATGAATGAATAAATATAGGCCGGTGGCCTATTGGAGTCTTCTTATGGTCTAGTCTATTTAAGGCGTATATTAAGTTTTTATTTATAAGCCTTACTTAAGCAACTTTGTAACCTTTTGCCATAACAAATCTAGAATAATAGGGTTTACTTTCAATTTTTGCTCCAAAGAAATTTGAATAACACCCAATTTAACGAATAATAGTAAGGCCAAAGACCCGCCAGTATCTAGGATTTTAAATCAAAACCTTGGCTAGTTTTAATTGGTTCCTATTTATTTTTTTTGCAATTAAGAGAGTTTCTAAGAAAATTATTGACCATTCGACTCTTGGAGCATTAGCCTATTGGCTTATGGATGATAAGGCCAAAGAGCTCGCGGGCCTTATTCATACAAATAGTTTTACCAAAATACTGCAGAAATTTTTTTGTATCAGGGCTAATTCTAGTAAAAAAGACTTTAAATCGCTGCTCGATATTCTAAGTGAAATGCTGAAATGAAAAAAAAGCGGTGGAGCCTGACATCATTCATCTATAAAGTCTAAAAAGGATGTAGAAAAGACATAGTTTGGGGAAATTTAGGCAAATGAGTTTTTGGGGAGCTACAGTCATTACAAGCTTAGCTAGTGCAATACCTGTGGTAGGAGACACTATAGTAACTTGGCTTTGGGGTGGTTTCTTGGTAGATAATGCTACCTTAAATCATTTTTTTAGCCTTCATTACTTACTTCCTTTTCTAACAGCTGCAGTTGCTATTATTCATCTTGCTGCATTACATCAATATGGCTCTAATAATCCATTGGGTATCAATTCTTTTGTGGATAAAATAGCTTTTTATCCCTATATGTACATAAAAGATTTAGTATGTTGGATACCTTTTGCCATTTTTTTTTTCCATATTTATTTTTTATGCACCTAATGTTTTGGGACATCTCGACAACTGCATACCTGCAAACCTTATGTCAACTCTGGCTCATATAGTGCCAAAATGGTATTTCTTACCAATTTATGCGATTCTTCAAAGTATACCTAACAAATTAGGGGGTGTAGCTGCCATAGGACTAGTTTTTGTGTCATTATTTGCTTTACCGTTTATTAATACATCGTATGTACGTAGTTCAAGTTTTCGACCAATTTACCAAAAATTATTTTGGTTGCTTTTGGCAAATTGCCTACTTTTAGGCTGGATTGGATGTCAACCTGTAAAAGCACCATATGTTACTATTGGACAAATTGCTTCAGTTGGTTTTCTCTTTTATTTTGCTATTACGCTCATTTTTGGCAAATTAAAAGCTAAATTAATCCAAAATTCTAATGTTTGCAAGGACTTAAGTCCTCATAAGCCTTCCCACATTTTTAAAAATTCAATTTATGTTGTGAAATGAAAAGCCATCAATTTATTAACCGTCTTATTACCAAATTCCCATATCTAATTTTTACCTATTATTTCTGCATTAATTAGTGGTGTGTTTTCAATTGCACCACTTTTCAAACCTATCATTGCACTTTGTAAAAATTGGAAAAAAAATTATAGAGAATTTGAACAAGTATTCTTTCCGGGATTGCTCTAGCAATTATAGCAAATATTTCAGGAATCCAGCGTCGGTCAAGAATTTTGGATCAAATAAAGTTTCTATTTAGAATTCTTGACCTATGAGACTTTGCCGAAGTTTATCTGCTCATAGTTCACAAGAGATTTTGACAAACAAATTAAGAGAAAAGGAGTGGTTTTGCGCTGCGGCATCTCCGTACTAAATATATTGGAGCTTACACCCTGGCTAGAGAAGTTATAGTAGAAGAGGGTATTATGGCCCAAACGTGCCGCCGTCTTCTTTTTTTTATTGATTTTGTTTTGTTTATCTCTTCATTAATTTGCCAAGATTTTATTGATTCCACACCAAACCCAGCTACAACGCAAAAAACGTCTATGCCTCAAACATATCAATTAGCTACTTTTATGCGCAGTATATTGGGATTTTTTTTTAATACCGGACATAGACGTTTTTTGCGTTTTGCTAGTCTTATTATAGTAAGCGCGTAATCATCCAAATAGTTGTCATCTATTGTTTCAATTAAATTTGATGATTTAGCACACTGCAAAATTGAATTGACTTTGTCGAGTCTTTTGGAGAAATTATCAAGTACGATAGCAATGCTCGGCCTAGGCGACCGGTCTTGCCCAACATTGTGCTCAAGGGCCGGTGCTATTTACCACCAAGCAAAGAAGCTTCTCCCAGCTGAGTAACTGCTCGCTCCTTATGACAGCCAAGATGAGTTGGCAGTAGCATGGCGCGAATCTCCTGCTATTGGTCGAGAGCCTTACTTGATAATGAATTGGTTAGAGCTTTCCACTTGGTGGATGGCTTTAATCCCTTTAGAGTTCACGAATCCTGAGACTGTTTCTTTAGCTTATTTTAGTTCCTTGTATATTTCTATCTTACTTAATTGATGGTTTAGGAGAGATGCCATGAAAAAGTTTCATAGCATAGTCTCAAAATAGAATATAACACATAGAAAAAAATAAATAAAAAATTACTCTATTTGTTTCTAGGATCTTTTATACTTCAATTTTGATTTTGGTTGGTTGTTCATTCAAATTTTTTTCTTGCTTTATTGCGGGCAAGTAAATAATCTACTGCGGCTTTATGAAAAATCATTTTTCAAAAACTCTATTTTTTTTGCTTCATGTTTACTAGATTTATCAAGTTTACCAAGTTTACAAGCTCAAATCGTTTAAATTTGTAGCAGAGCACTCTATAACATTTTAACATTTGCACTAGAGACTAAATGCTACACAACATATTCATTGTGCTGTGCTTTGCGCCCAATTTTGCATTTTTCTATTCAGTTAATAATTTTTTTATTATTCCTTGCCCCCGCAAGTTAAAGGGTGAAGCTTTTTAATGTAAGCTATACAAAGATTCTAACTTTGGGCCTAAGACTTTTGTGAGCAAGTCCTTGGCTAATTAAGTCATTAAAGTGGCTCTCTAAATGGCTGCAGTAGGTAAAGGCTTGAGAAGCGCAAGCTTTGTCCTTTGTAAATTCTGTTAGATCACATCAATAAAGTAAGTATCCAAGATCAGCAAAGTTCCTAGCTTTTAGACGTTTTGCGCTTTTGTAATATTCAAATATGCTTTGCTCTTTAACTCATGTTCTAATGTGTTTACCTTTTAGAAAAAAAGAGACAATTTGTGGATAACCAATTGTTATTCAAATCTCTAATAGCTACTTTACCAAAATGGATACATCAATTTCAAAAATCAAAACATGAAAATATATTCTATACCTATCCTGATTACCTATTTCAATTATTATGGTTTTTGAAATATCATACCAATACACATTTTCAGGTCTTAATTGATATTTGTGGAGTTGATTATCCTTCTCGAAAACAAAGATTTGAAGTAGTTTA
Organism: Ulota crispa; assembly: GCA_963920765.1. NCBI lineage: Eukaryota > Viridiplantae > Streptophyta > Bryopsida > Orthotrichales > Orthotrichaceae > Ulota > Ulota crispa. Next base: position 5,061,656 of record OY987252.1, read on the forward strand.
TATTTTACTAAGGGCGACCGTGAAGTAATTGAATAAAGTGCTCATTTGTATCAAACAAATGAGACATTGTAGAAGTTTGCAACGAAACGGCCATGACCTATTTGACAAAAATACTGCTAGAGACACCCAACAGGACAAACTTCCAATGGGGAACATAGCCTGTTGTGAAAGGGGATCACAGAGAATAGCCAACCCATAGGCAAAACCCAATCGTGTCTTTAAAACGTAGTTGAACGGGAAAAAAAATTTATTTCTTTTTTTTTCATTCGTAAACGTGAGGTGTAGGTGGGATATTAGCCCAAGCGTATTAGGCAAGACTCAAATGAAGTATCATAGCGTCTTCTTTGTACAACGGAGCTTAGTGACAATTGTACTAAGACAATGAAGGAACCAAGATCCCCAAAAGTATTTTCTTTTTCTTTTTGCTATGCTCATATAAATTGAAGTAAAGGGCGAAGCTTCAAAAGCATAGCACTTAAGGGTATCTAAAGCACCTGAAGCACATTGCACAAAGATGCCCAAGAGCATCCAATTACAAGCATTCGGTGGAATCAGTGAACCATACATTTTTCTAGATAGAGATGCGTGGGACAAAGGGCTCGTAGTACCTGCCTACTCTTTGCTTTGAGAACCATGTGAACAAAGGAAGGAAGTGCTACTAGAAAGCAAAAAGAAAACACTGGTACTGTATGACAGAGGGGAAGGAGCCTAAATCAACGTACCCCCTCCTAGCCAAGGGGGTACATTGCGTACTCAAGCAGCACAAAGGGACCGAGATTGAGCTTGGATGAGACTAAGCAATTAAAAAAAATATAGATTTTTTGCTACTTTGACATATTCTAATCGTCTGTATGTTTTTTAGAAACATTGTCATAAAGAGCAGTTCCAAACAAAAAGCCTTTTTCAGCTTATAAAGAGTATCAATCTGTGGATTACTGCCTAGAAAAAGCTTTTACCTAATCAAGGTTTGAATATTGATGCTTTTAGGAAACCTACTATATGTGGCACTTTGATCAAAGTACCATAAACATTAGAGGACTAGGTTATCTATTTCAAATTACATTTTAAAGCAAAAAGCACTAAAAGCATGTAGCAAATTTTTTTTTCTATGTAGCTTTCCTTGGCCACAGTGCGATACATAGAGCCATAATTGAGACAATAAGAAACCTCGGTCTAGGCCATCCGCAAGCGTGTGTTTCACAAATGATTTTACTATTTAGAATAATTGGTCCACAAGCTTTGGCAGAAATGATACTTGATTTGGTTACATGATTTATTGAAGTACAGCTTTAGCTTAGGCTTGACCTGGATAAGACCCTAATAACTTGAACAAAAATTAATAAAATTTCTTTCCTTGGATATCTTATTAGTTGCAATACAGAATATACCTACAAGTTTTTACAACAATATGGCGGCAATTAGATAATATATAGAATCCAGCAATTTGGTGGGCTTAGCTTACTTGTTAATATGTGTAAAATGATAAACCCTCTAGCAATTTTATGATAAATGAAGTAACCCAAAACCCTATTTTGCTTAGCTTCAGTATCTTTAAAGTTATTCAGTAGTGAGCATTAACCTTCATTCTACCTTGCCCTGTCAATTAGTAGCATCTAGTAAACTCTAATAACCAATGTATAACTCACCACGCTTAAGCTACATACTATGTATTTCATTGGCTAAAACATATACAAATTATATAAAAAAGGCAAAGCCCGCTCGAATTGCATAACTCATTTGCCTACAAAAATCACCTTAATAGGCAATATGAAGGCACATCACCTCTAGAAGCCATATGTGCTGCTAGTTTTTGCTATAATGCAAGGCCACGGATGCTCCATGTACGTAAAAAATCAATTATTTTGCCAGGAAAGCCCATGCTTAGAGCCATATGATTACAAACAACCTTAGTTGAACTTGAGTTGGAGAGCCGTGTGATGGATAACTATCTCACACGGTTTGGAGAGCACTTTATTACATTGAGAGAATGCATAGGGAAACTATGGCTCTATGATGGAATTCTTGACTCTATGTATTCAATATAACTCACGCATTTGTATACAAACAAGTGTGGACAAAATAACTCCAATTTTTTTGGTAGTCAATATATTTCCGTCAGCCGGCTGGTGTGGGCAAGAAGTTTGGGATATGTTTGGTGTTTATTTTTCTAATCATCCTGATGTATGCTGTATATTAATAGATTATGGTTTTGAGGGCCATCCATTACAAAAAGACTTTCCTTTAAGTGGATATGTGGAAGTCCGATATGATGATTCAGAGAAATATGTGGTTTCTGAGCCTATTGAGATGACCCAAGAATTTTGCTATTTTGATTTTGCTAGTCCTTAGGAACAAAGTTTGCATAGTGACAAATTGAGGAAAAAGTAAATAATTTTTGCTTACAGCTATCTTAATAATATTCAATTTTGTAGTAATTGCATGCTCAGCTCAGTTCTATGGCATGCTGAATAATCCGCTTTGCTTGTCTGAACCAAAAATGGTCTTTTTGATCTAAAACACCAGGAGTGTTGACCTTTTTTTTTCTAGAAACGCCGCGCTCGAGTGATGAGGATTCAAAAGAATAAAGTGGGCCTCCACTACTTTATTGGTTTGTCAAAAAAAAAAGGGAAAAAAAAAAGAATAAAAAAGAATATACAGAAATACTCCAAAATTTCTTCTCTATTTTACCTTTCATCTTCTTTTCCTTATGTTTTATTAGCTTGAAGGAGCTTGGCCAATGAATGCCTCCCTCCTTCCCATCTTGATCTATCATTTAAGATGATAAATTGGACACAATCTGAAGGTTTAGATTGTTAAATTATTTAATTTATTGGAAGAAGGTTTTATTAATTTATGAACAAATTAATTGGAAATAAGTTGGCTCGAGCAAAATTGTCTACATTATTAGAACAAAGAATCACCAATTACTACACCAAATTGCAAGTGGATGAGATCGGTTGAGTGGTATCAGTTGGAGATGGAATTGCTAGTGTTTATGGATTAAACAAGATTCAAGCTAGAGAAATAGTTGAATTTGCCAGCAATGTGAAATGAATGGCTTTGAATCTAGAAAATGAGAATGTAAGGATTGTTATATTTGGTAGTGATACTGCCATTAAAGAGGGAGACATTGTCAAGCGCACTGGATCTATTGTGGATGTTCTTGTAGAAAAAGCCTTGTTAGATTGTGTGGTTGATGCCTTAAGAGTACCTATTTATGGAAAAAGTGCTTTAAGGGCTGTAGAACAAAAGAGTGTAGAAGTTAAAGCTCCCAAGATTACTGCACGTAAATTTGTGCACGAACCCATGCAAACAAGATTAAAAGCAATAGATAGCCTGGTTCCTATAGGTTGTGGTCAACGAGAACTTATAATAGGAGACAAACAAATTAGAAAAATTGCTATCGCTATTGATACCATATTGAACCAGAAGCAAATCAACACATAGGGCACCTTGGATAGTGAAAAATTATATTGTGTGTATGTAGCAATTGGATAGAAATGTTCAATCGTGGCACAGTTAGTTAAGATTCTTTTGGAAGCAGGTGCTTTAGAATATTGCATTATTGTAGCAGCTACTAATTTGGATCCTACTCCCTTGCAATTCTTGGCGCCATATTCAGGTTGCGCTATGGGAGAATGTTTTTGGGATAATGGAATGCACGCATTAATCATTTATGATGACCTTTCAAAACAATTAGTTGCATATCAACAAATGTCATTATTATTACGTCAACCACCAGATCATGAGGTGTTCCCTAGAGATGTTTTTTATTTACATTCTTGTTTATTAGAAAGAGCGGCTAAAATGTCAAACCAAACTGGTGCAGGTAGCTTGATTGCATTACCTGTAATTGAAACACAAGCTAGAGATGTATTTGCTTATATTCCGACCAATGTTTATCCATTACAGTTGGACAAATCTTTTTGAAAACAAAACTTTTTTATTGTGGAATTTGACTTGCTCTTAATGTAGGATTATTTGTAAGTCGTGTGAGCGGGGTGAGATTTACATGGGATCGCTGGAGTTGGAACGCTCTGCGTAGGATCCCTCAGTGCATAATCTGCCTTACTTGGTTATAACTGGGTCGAAAGCTGGTAAGTCAGAAACTAACTATTGGAAGTTCAAGAAAACAAACCTCAATGATGGTTGCCCTACTGTCAGAGGAAAGACACCTGGGATTCTACCTACGTGAACTTGGGATATGTGCTGTCTGCAACATGGGTACTTTTACTACACGAGAGGGAAAAGGAGAACCCTATGTCGGAAAACACACAAACTCCACGGCAATGAACGAGTCAACCAAGGCTCTACAAATTGTTAAATACCTAGAGGAAACTCCCAATGGGAATCTGGACCTATTCATGAGGAAAGGCCGCAATTCATACGGTCCCAATGGAACCACCACAGAAACTTATGAGGAGGGAACCTTGTTGGTTTGGCAATGGATAAAACTGAGAATTAGAAAAGTCCTGCTTCTCTTGCTTGAGTTGAGGCTGCAACTTATCAAATTCGGAAACTAAAATCTAATTTCAATGTAAAATATCAAAAAATCATCAACATAATAACGAACCCACATGCTCTCATAGCAGCGTACCAATGCATTAAACCTAACTTTGTAAAAAAAGAGGGGATGACAAATGGGAGATCTTGTAGGGAGGAAATCAACTTCTTATCCGCGTTAGTCAAAGATGATTCGAGCACATTGTGGAACAACTGCACGTAGGGAAATACCTACAAAACAGGTAAACGACCCAAAATCGGCAGAACCCGGGGAGACAAGACCGCTTGCAATGATCAGTGCCAGAGACCAGATATTATAAACAACCATCAAGGCGGCCTTTAAGCTCACGCCATAAGACTTAAGCAAAGGCTATAAGACCACTAAGGAAGAGAGTGATGTTGCACAATTCCAAGATAATAAACTAGCATTCAATAGGAAGCAAATCCCTTTACATGTTTAACATTCTAAAATACTACACACGGACAAAATATTATTGATGATTTGATTGTCCTTGTCTATAATTGACAAGTTTCAAGAGAAGGGAGCCGTGTGATAGGCAACTATTGCGTGCGATTCTTTGAAAGGGAGCCAAGTTCCATATCTTGTGCTAGCGCCTAGAGATGAGTGCAAACCCTATTTTTGAGGTTCTGCGGCTCAGTTAAAAGCTATGAAACATGTATGCAGTAGCTTAAAACTAGAATTGACGCAATATCATGAAGTAGCCGCATTTGCTCAATTTGGTTCAGACCTTGATGCTGCTACTCAATATTTATTAAATCATGGGGCAAGGCTAATATAGGTTCTTAAACAACCACAATATAGCCCAATTCCTATTGAAAAACAAATAGTGGTTATTTATGCAACAGTCAAAGGTTATTTAGATCAAATTCCTATTTTGAGCATTAATCAATATAAACATGAGCTTTTGAAGTCTATAGACTCAGATATACTTTCTGCTATTGTAGAACAAAAAAACATTACTAAGCAAATTAATAGTCAACTCGCTACTTTTTGTCAAAAGTTTACACAGAGCTTCTTAGCAACTCATTCAGTTTAAAAAAATGAAACTAGAAAAAAAATTTCAAGCCGCAGGTTTTGTTTCTGTGCTTCCGGGTGGAGGGTGAAAGCGGCCAAGGCGCAGCCAATTTTTTTTCTTTCGCTCTTTGGCTACGCTCCTAGTAGGGCTTTGTCATACAAGCAAAGCTCAAAAACCCTCCATCCTCACATTAACTGAAGATTTGAAAAAAACAAAAACGCAACAAAACATTAACAAAATTGAATATATAGAACGCTTCTTCTTCTAATGTACTATTCGTAGGAAAAGGGCTTTACGCCTTTGTATTTGCACTATTAGATATTATTTATGTATGCGTTATCTTTGCCCACTATCCGGGCTCGCGCTTAGATAGATGTTTGCATTAGTCTTTTCTTTCTTCTAAAATGAATCAATTATTTTTGATGATTGCTTTGCCCTTCACCAAATTATAGCTGGTGTAATCTAGAGAAAAGGGATTCAAACCCTTAACTTGTGGTTTTGGAGACCATTGTTCTACCATTGGAACTATTCTCCTAAAAAAAAGTGATTCTTGGTTTATAAAATTTGCACCTACTTGTGTCTATTTAGTAATAAGTTTGCTATTTTCTTTGATCTTAATTGGTGTTTCCTTTCTATTTGCTTCTTCTTCTAATTTGACTTATCTAGAGAAATTGTCAGCTTACGAATGCGGTTTTGATCCTTTTGATGATGCCAGAAGTCGTTTCGATATATGATTTTATCTTGTTTCTATTCTATTTATTATATTTGATTTACAAGTCACATTTTTATTTCCTTGGGCAATTTCTCTTAATAAGATTGGTTTGTTTGGATTTTGGTCTATAATAGTATTTTTATTGATTTTGACAATTGGATTTTTATACGAATGAAAGAAGGGCGCTTTAGATTGGGAGTAACCCGACAATTTCTGAGCTTGCAAAACAATAAAAGCAAAAAAAACATGTTTTTCTGCTTTTATTATTTTGCAAGCTTTTAGCATTCCTTCCATCGCCATGTAAACAAAATGGGATAAATCTCAATAAGTAGGCATAATAAGTCATTCATTAACTTTATTGAGCTTTCGGAGTCTTTGTTGGCATAGCCAACAAAGTGCAGCCCACGGCAAGAGAGCCCGTGAGGCCACACCGGCTCTCTCTAATAAAATTAACTGAAAGGATGCTGGGACGTCAAACAAATCAAGCAAGGCGCTACCAAACTAGTTTGTTTTCGTGCGTTTGATTTTTTTGTTTTGTTTGGTAGTTTAATATTTTTACCCATTGGATAAAAATAGTAAAGCATTTCACGGAACAACGACTGTCTGTTCTTGTATAGTGAATGCCTGAAAATAATAGAATAGTCTATTTCAATGGGGGAAGCCGAAAGAAGCAGCTCAAAAGGTTTGCACAACGAATGAAAGGTGAAGGTAGTTTTCCTACTTTTTCCTCTCGCCAAAGAGCTTCCAAATAATATGCTTCGCTTCCCCCATGCTCTTTTTGACAAAATGAAAAAAAAACATTATATATTAATTACATAGTATACTCAATTATATACAATCAACAAAGAGATTAGCGCAATCTACCTTTTGTCAATGCTTTATGCTATATAAAAAAAGTGGTAATAGAGAGAAAAAAAAGATTTTTTTGCTGTGCTATTTATCTTCAAGCCTTATGCTCCTACTTTTGGGTCCCGCTTATTATCCGCTTTATTTTAAGCAATAGGCTGGCT